>JASDQU010500838.1:8871-28935 GCA_032191745.1 Picea mariana | reverse complement strand
TCCATGAACCTCCTCATGTGGTTGATCCACATATTGAGACTCATCTTTGGGAACCAACAGTTCTTCCTCTACATGAAAGTCTAGATCCCTCTCAAATGGCAACTGCATGGATTTCCCCTCATCGAATTTTATATCCCATCGCATAACTGTCATCTTATTGTTAGGAAAATACACACGATAATTATGGGGTGTTTCTATGTACCTCGCAAATATCCCAACTTCAGCAGTCAGATGTAGGTTCTTCCCGGTGTTCTTGGTCACATGAACATAAAAAGATGATCCAAAGATCTTAAAATGAAAAACATGAAGTTTCTTACCAGTGAAAGCTTCTTCAGGTGTACTCATGCCAAGTACTCTATGAGGACAACGATTTTTCACATAAACCGCCATATTGCATGATTCCGCCCACAAATGCATTGGTAGGCCCTGATCATGCAACATAACTCATGTTGCACCCATGATCGTTTTTTTATTCCTCTTCGTGACCTCATTTTGTTGTGGCTTATGAGGCGCTATGAGTTCTCTTAGAATTCCTTTTTTGTTGCATAAGTATTTGAATTCATTAGAGATGTATTCTCCACCATTATCACCCCTTAGATCCTTCACTTGATTCCCTAACTCTTTCTCCACCAATGCTTTAAACTCACAGAACTTTTAGAATGTTTGATCCTTCTTCTGCATGAAGAAGATCCAGCATTTATGAGAAAATTCATCAACAAAAATAACATAATACTTATGTTTTGTTGTTGAAGCAACCAAAAATGGTCCACACACGTCTGTGTGAACTCTCTCCAGGATCAACGAAGCACAGTTCTCCTTTTCATGAAAGGTGGACTTTACATACTTCCCCATGGTGCAACCCTTGCACTAATCTAACTGAGAAAGTGTTCCCATTGGAAGTCCAGTATATATTTGTTGCATGATTTTCAAGGCTCCATGATGAAGATGGAACAATCACCTGTGCCATAATTCTCCCTCATCCTGACTCACCACTTTTTGTACCTTGCCCATCATTGCAGCGCAACCATCGACTTCCATCTTGTAGAGATTCTTAACTTGAATCCCTATATTCTTGACTTGACCCATTGTATTATGTCGCAGGAAATATTTTCCATCACTGAAAACAACATCATAGCCTCTGTCCTCCAACATTGCAACTGAGACCAAGTTTTTCTTCTGTAAGGTAGCTAGAGAGGTAGTGGGGGGGCCTAGAGGGCCCACAGTGATAATAGTGGAGGCCATTTAATGTAAGGTGGAATAGGTCCACTATATTGCTAAATAAGGCCCACTATGGTAGTTATATATAATAAATGGGTAGTTAGATATAATAAATGTAAGGGGACTTCTTATAAGGTTCTACTTCTAGAAGATTTCTACTCTAGAATGTTCTTAGGTGATGGTAGCAATATATAAAGGTGTTCAAGCAATGTAATGGGACATGAAGAGAAGTATTGTATTTGGAGCGGTAGATCAATAGGAGGATTCCCCCTCGAAGAGGCAAGTGAACAGGAGAGGATCCCTTCCATAATAGGATCCATTGTATGGTGTTGCCCTACCTCAAGGGTTTGATATAATAAAGTGGTGTTTTTCTATATTGTTCTTGTATATATGTTGTGGCGATTTGTATTCAGTATTTGGTTCTTAACAATTGGTATCAGAGCACTTTCCTTGGAGTCTAGGAGGTCAAGATATTGAAGTTTTAAAATCTGCAAATTTTCAGGGTCTTTTCTGCGGACGATGACGCGATTTTTTTTTATTTTTCTGTAGCAACTGGAGGCCGAATTTGTCCAATCAAATTACAGATCTAAGTTCCTCTCATAATTTCATCCAATTTCAAAAACCAAATCAAGTGAAATGGAGTCTGGGAAGTGAAGTAAAGTTATGAGCATTTTAAATTCAACAACGTTTTAGGGTTTTTCTAGAAAAAACTGTGATTTTCAGTCATAACTTATTGTTCTATTTTTGGGTTTTTTCATGATGGTTGTAGGACCGAAGAGTTCATAGGGTGCTCAGATGTCTATTTTTTCTCAAACCCTCAAATAAATTCTATAGATTACTAAAGCATTCAAATCGCAGTTGAATGACAGATTTGATGGCTTTGTAGATGGCTTCAATGATAGTTTTCGTAGTATTCAAGATTTATTGGATAGAATACAAGAGAGATTTCTTATGGTAGACCTCCAGGATGAATATAATCAAGAAATATATGCTTGGTATGATTTTGAGGCTGATTGCAATGACTGGTATATGGATAGTTTTCATTTCTAGGATGACAACCACTTCCATCTTTTATTTGATGAATCTACTCCACCTTCTGTAGAGCACATCAATGTGACACATCAGGAGCTAGTTATCATTATCAATGTCCATCCTGCATTATTCCTTTCAGATTCAGCTTTGACCCTTTCCCACTATGTGGATGGATATTCTTATTTGGATCCACATGATAGGTGTTAGTATTGAGAGCATCATTTTCAGTTGGTTATTGTGTGCCGATATCTTTTGTGTGGAGCTCACATGAGCAATTGGACATGGGACCCTGGTTTACAATGGTGGTTGGACTACTTCAACATGGTGGCATTCCTTTCTACATGGGACCTTGTTTCTGCATTCTTCTTCAGCATTATGGTCCACAATTATCCATGGGACCCTAGTATATGGTTGTGCTGACGGGCGAAATTGACCTTCCGTCAATTGGGAGAGTGGAACCGGTCCGGGGTTTTCTAAATAACCCAAGCCGTTTGGAATGAACCACCCTGACGGGTTTAGAGGCTTCGTTAGCCGATATAAGTCTTAAGAAAACAAAAGAAAACTACTCTAAATTAACTAATCTAACTAAAACTAACTATTAAAACAAACTAATAAACTAATCTAACTAAAATGACTATTAAAAAAAACTAAACAAATCTAACTATTTCATATATACAATCTACTAACTAATACTATGCTAACTCTAAGAAATTAAATATCTAACTAGTAACATAAATAAATCTTATTCACAAAATCTACAATATTTACAATTTACAGATTTGTATGGAAACCTGAAAACCTCATTAATTTTCTGTCCTAAGACAGCGAGAGCTATTGTTTTTTGATTTTTACAATCTTATGAAAAGAAATAATCTTAAGACTAACTAAACTAAGAAAATAAAATACTAACTCTAACTACAAATCTAAACTACACATATATCTAACTAAACTACTTAAATTATACTAAAAAATTAACTATCAAATAAATAACAAACTAACTTGAAGAAACGCTCCAGGTTTGTCCTGTATGATGATTGTCTTAGCTGATCGGAGGGAGGAAACCCGCACCGAATTATCCAGGAGATTCTCGTAAACAGAAAGCTGCAGTGCTCTTAAAATATGATTACAAGACAAACAAGACATAAAAACTACAACAATCTTATGATTTATAAATCTTCAGAGTTAGATAAACCTGTATGCAAAGATCTATACGAAATGATTCAATTAACGAAGAAGAAAAATATGTGATTCATTAATTGAAACCAAGTAATTGTTGTACTTTTAAATAATGAAAGAAATCAGATATGGATAATATTTAAATCAAATCATATCATCCTGCAATAGATTATGATAGTGAAAGTAGTCTATAATCAACTGCAGACTGATATGCAAAAACTTGAAACAAAAGATTGATATATTGAAAGTGAAAGATGTAACAAAACATCAACTCTCGTCTCAGTTTTTATTATAAATCCATAGCCTGGTTCTCCCACAAGTGAGGATGATCATTATTACAAAAATAATAAGTATTTAAAGACCTCCCACAGGGTAAAACATCCCTGTGGAAGTTATCAAAACGGTTTACACAAATCTGGGAAAATATCCCAAGTTTCTATCTCTAACTCAAACTAACAACTAAAAAATAAAACTATATCACAAAAATATCTCCTAGACTGCCAGCATGCCCAATGCAAATTCGAATGTACCTGAAAGAGGTCAAAAATGGACAAGTTAGGAGGATATTTTGCTAATGAAAATGATAAAAATCTAATTCTATAAACTAGCTATAGAATCTTGTGATTCTGTACCTGGTCTAAATCAACACATAATCATATTAAAAATCAATTCAAATATTAAAAACATATATTCAAATTATCAAAAGATATTTAATTGCTAAAATCCTCATTCAAATTGACATTTGTATGCAAATTACACAAACTAAATCAAATGATAACAGATATAGCTATACTCTGTTTAATTCGTTATGCCTCATTCGGGTAAAACAACATCATATTGGATAACTGAATAGTAATAAAATCATTTCATGGACCAATTGAAACTTTAACAAATAATTGCTTCAGATATCCACAAGATCACTATCGAATCCAAACGAAATAGACAGTATCGTTTTCTCAAATTAATCGCACTTTATTAAGCATAACAATCGATCCATGCTATAGCGAATCAAATAAAAAATGGCATGTGAATTATCACAAACGAAACCATAATGGAATTAATCAGTTGATAACAGGATCTATGGGATCCGTCCAATCATTTTTTATTGCTAATTGGGGCAGACAAAATCGATTGACATTCAATGAAATCATTTTTTAAATTCATTTCAAAACGAACTATTAACTGAATTTTCTTATACGAATTCGACAGAGATAACATAAGTCGATCTGAGTTAACAAACTCGTTTTGAAAATTAAAATCAATAGAGTAGCATCCAGTATATTTTTTATACGAATCCAACTCATAAAAAAAATCGTGCTAACTCAAAACACACAGCAATCCAATCAAAATGAAAGAATCAAAACCGTTTGTGTTTGTTACAACCGTTACGAATCAAACAGTTCCATGATTTGGGCACAGAGATCTTTTGCATAGGTCAGATATAATCCAAATTCAAACCAAAATGTTGACAAAAAAGAGTTGTTTTCCCAATTTTAATAGACTATATCATAATTATCAAACCACTTCAATCGTTTTAACAATCAAATCACAAGAACAAAATCAGAGTCGTTGATATCCAATGACAACAATATAATATTAAATCAAAATAGAACCATGTTCTAATTTGAGCATAAAAACCTTATGTTCAGGTTGCATACAAACAAAATCCAAGTGAAATAAAACACCATTGATTTCGTCAACTCAAACCAACAGACAAACGAATCAAACCCAATCAACTGCTAAACTAGGCACGACCAAATCGTGTAACCAAATCATAACTTCATTTTTAGCAAAATGAAAATAATGTACAGGATAAACAACATAACTGTTTTGATATGGCTATAACAGATTCATTTCGAACAATGGACAGAGCTATTTGAAAACCAAACTCAATTCATTATATTAATCCAAACAATTGATAAAACAAAATTTGTATCAAAATTCATACCTAGATGATGAGCAAACAACTTGGTCATAACAATTTGGAATTGACGAAGGCGGTAGCCAATTCGACATTCCTAAAAATGATGGAACCAGTGGTTTTCTACTTCTTGTCATTTGCTTGAATCTTGTCCCTTTCACTAGTCAACACTGCAACTTGGTTTTCCAACGATTTGATTTTGGACTATAACAAGGGAACATCTGTATAGTAGCGTTCTAACCACACATTACATTGATCGCATGACAACTGCCAGGGCTTCAAAAATGCAGGTGAGGGTTTTCTTAAATTTCCGAGGGTTTCATTAGGTAGCTTGATCCCTGGGTAACTAGGGTTGTTCCTTAAGCATGGGGGAAAATTAGAAACGAAGTCATAGGGTGGCTCGGAGCACAGACCTTGGGAGTAAGGGTACTCACTAGCTAGGAAGCGTTCGATGTCAGAGTCTGATTCTTCACTGAGGACTATGGGCTTCTGCTCAACACTAGGTTTCGGTTTATTCCGGGCCAATCTCGATATGAGTCGAGCATTCTTTTTACCTTTGTCGTTGACATTATGGTTTCCCTTGATCTTTTTACTCACAGGATTTTTTATAACCTCAGCCTTGTCTGCTAAGACTTTGGGTAGGTCGATATCAGGGTTGACCAAGGGTTTGGGAGAGGGGAAAGCCATGGGTGGCCCAACCTTAGTTTCATTAACCACAGGCTTGTTAATTTGGACCAGCTTTGTATCAACAAAACCATTTCGAGAGATAAAAGCTTGCCAACTATCATCGTGGAGGTTTAAGTGATGAACGACGATGAGTCTGATCAGACCATGGTGAAACAAGATACTATCGGCCTTCTCTTGTTTAAACCTCTTAGCCATTTTATAAATACTATGCTGGAAATAGAATTGCATATTCAATGGATAACCCATGAAATTCATTAACTGTCAAAGGTGGTAAAAAAAAACTAGTCCATACCGACCCTCACAGATCATGAATTGTTTAACCACCATCAAAATATCATGCCACCTTGGTTTAACCATGGAAATGGGCATACCTCTATCACAAGATGTGACCTTCCATGAGAGGAACAATAATGGCCATGGCACCTCCTCAACTTTAGAGTTTTTGAACCATCGTTGGCCCATGGCTGCTAACCCTATGGTAGAGCCGATGAACTCTTCACTGACTTCAAGCTGAATGTCACCTATCTTGGCCCTACATCCATCAAAAGTTAGGGCGAACTACTGTGCAACAAATAGATTAAAACCCTCAAACCTTTGTACAAACGTGAGCCAACCATTATCTTGCAAATATTTCCGGGCATTATCGAACAGTAGCAAGGCTTGACTACCGTTCGACTCAATTCGCACCATCGGTGCCATGGAGAAGAGCACACGGTAAGTGATGTGAACAAGACATGGTTTGAATTATAGCATACACTGGAGCAGAGTATTCATAGGTTTACCCGATGCTAGCAGAGGTGAAACAAGGATAGGGGTAAGCATTAATGACATCGTGCGAAGGTGGTGGAGCTATTTGTTGTCCATGCAAAATAGTCATTACCATGGTACAACCATCGGCACTTTCAACTATTCAAATCATAACGCATATGTGTTACAACTATGCCATTTCAATCAATCAATCGAAACCTTTGGTAAGTGGATAAACCATTCGCCCAATCAAAAGCTATGCCATAGTTTTAAAACCAAACACACAAATCGAAACCAATACCAAGTGTTGTATGAAACGATTCACATCAAGGGTTTAAATCATAACACCAATGCTTTTACATATAATCAATGTGCCAAGTGAATTGATCAAATAACATATAGATCCAATTACCAATGCATCACAATTCAATCACTCAAGAAACGAAATTACATAATCAATCAAAGAATGTCAAATGAGTACAGATCAAAAGGTTTTTCCATCTGCATAATGATAAGTAAAATGTAGAAGCAATGGGCATATCGACAAGAATGATAACGAGAATTCATTGAAGATTTTAATGCGACTTTGAAAGACCAAGTTTTCACGCTTATAGTCGTGAAAACAAAAACAAAGGTAAGTGTGCAAATAGCGCAGAAATAAAGGTGTCGATTATTTGAGAATTGCGACGAAAAATTGAGGTTTCCAAAACACTAGTGTAGGCAGCTTCTAATACAGTAGAAAAAAAATGTGAATTGGCTGCCAACAATGGCGACACACTGGTAGAAGAAGTTATCTCTTCCAATAGAACAAATTCAGGTTAGGACAACAAAGATAATTCCAACTCAAAAATAACAACCAAAAAATCGTAAAAACATCATCATTAACCAACTATTCCAGCAATGTTTTAAAAGATGAAAACTGATAACAGTCTTAAGACTAGCGAGCCAAGATATTAAAGATAAAATCCCCAATACTGTTGACAGATCCACCGCTGCTAGCAAGCGTCTATAGCCTCGACAGGGTTTCCATTTAACCCACTCTGATATCCGTATCCTACCAAGAAGTTCTAGATCAGAATAAAGGACATTAAGAGGTTTCTTATTTTGCAAATTTTCATATACCCGACATTGCTTCACTGCCAGCGGGCCTGTTCAGTACCTCGACGAAGTTTTCTTGGCGTCATGCATGCATTTACCCGCTGCCAGCAGACCTGTTAAGTATTTCGGCGGGTTTAAAAGCACTTCCCACAGCTCTGTTAATGATTTATTTTGTTTTGTTTTTCAAAAATATATAGTTGAGCGGGGTGATGCTGAAAATCATGATATTTTAACATATTTTTTCAGACCTCATCAGAATTTTTTTTTTATAACTGTCCTTTATTAAGATCCAGAGATGTTTTATTTACAAAAACAACTTCCTAAGGCAGGGAGACATCTTCTGAGTCATTCCCTTAAGGAATGAGGACAGTGTAAATAGATAATAGATGATCATGACAAGATTTACTTAGAGATCGAAATCAGTCAACTTCTTTCAAACAACAGACTTTTTTCCAACACAGATATAAATTTCAGAAATATACCATTGATGTTTATACAATTTTCTTAGTAGTTATTTCAACGAAGAAATTTTCTGTTTTCTTTACCTGAATAGCTCATAATAGAGGTATGTGTATTTCCAAAAACACAAGTGGATAATCTCAAAAGAGAAATCAAAAAGAAAAAGAAAAAGAAAACAAAAGAAAACTATGTACATATTGTACAAGGGTTGTCATCAAGCAAAGTATCTTTTCAGGGCTTGGCCATTCACCGGATAGGTGTCAGGCTACCCTTCAAGATTATGCAATCAGAAAGAAGTGGGACCTAAATTTTTAGCAATTAAAAATGGTCCAAGCCACAAGTTTTGAAATTTCGTTTGCTCTCCCTTTCCCTCGTGTGGTTTGTCCCATTTCAGGATGAGGTCACCTACCTCGAAATTCCTATCAGAAGTAGAGTTAGAATTAAACCAGATTTTAACCAATAGTTGATGCTGATCTAACTTACGTTTGGCTTGGGCTCTTACCTCTTCTAGCTTCATCAAAGCGTTAATTCGGTTTTCCAAAGGGGGTCAATCTTCTTCTTGGATTTTCTGCGACAACTAAAGTGAAGGAAGAAGAATGTGAGGTGGCAGAATTGATTCTCTGCCATAAACAAGAAAAAAGGGGGAGTTACCTACAACAACTTTTGGCGTTACCCTATCAGCCCACAGCGCGTTTAACAATGCATTGTGCCATTTTTTGTGATTTTCAGCCACCGTTCTCTTAATGATTTTAATCAAGTTCTTATTTGTTGATTCTGCCAACCCGTTACCCTGGGGGTAATAGCTAGAAGAATACTTTAGTTTAATTCCTTTATCCAAAGTGAACTCGCTCATCTCAAGAGAGGAAAAGTAAGAAGCATTATCGAATACTAAACAATCTGGGACCCCAAAATGAGTGATGATATTCGAATTTAGAAAGGCAATTACCTGACTGGTGTTGACGGTTCTTAACGCGACAGCTTCAGACCATCGGGTAAAGTAATATGTGGCTGTCACAATAAACTTGTGCTGTTGTGAGGATGGGGGATTGATTGGACCTATGATATCAAGGCCCCACTGCTGAAAAGGTGATTCTACTAAAACGGGCTGCAAAGGAAAGGCTGGTTTTTGTAGGCACCCTGATGCTTTCTGACAAATAATACATTTACTACACAAGGCATGGGTGTCTCTAAAAAGCGTGGGCTAGTAATAATTGGCTCTTAAAACCTTATGGGCAGTGGTGTCACCACCAAAATGGCCACCAGCTTCTCCTGTATGCAACTCTAGCAAGACTTTTTCTGCTTTATCTTTCTCAAGACAACACATCAGTACACCGTCAAAAATTTGACGAAACAGGATACCATTAACCAAATGAAAGGAGGCAGACTTTAATGTCAACGCTCTTCTTTTAGTGGGATCCAGGTGATGGGGGGCTGACCCATGTTCAAGACAGAACCTTATATCGTCATACCAAGGACTGACAGGGTTTTGTGCGCAATAGATTAGATTTTGATCATGTTGTCCTAGGTTTGACGTATCGCTTTCTTCTTGCTATCCTGCTGTTGAATAAGAAACTAACTTGCATAACCCTTGGCCTCTCACTATCTGAACTAGGGTAATCTCTAAGTTGTACTCTTGCAAGGAGGTGATCCAATTAGCCCTCTTTTCTCCTAGTTCCTTCTGCACTAACAGGTTCCTGACAGCTGGGTAGGGAACAATGACTTTCGTCCTTGACTTCAAAAGATAAGACCGGAAGTGCTTGACTGCTTTGAAAATAGCATAGGCTTTCTGATCTACCGCTAGATAATTAAGTTCAGCACCTTTGAAAGCAGATCTCATAAAGGCGATGGGTACTTCATTGTTCTCGGAATTCTTTTGGGTTAGGACGATGGCATAGGAAGGGTCAGAAGTAAAAGTGTAGAGTGTAAAGTCTTGAGAAAAATCGGGACTCATGAGAGATGGAGCGTCTATTATGGCCTTCTTTATTGCATTGAAATCTTGATTTTCTAGAGGTCCCCAGTGATATTGAGTGTCTTTCTTAATTAGGTTCTGCAAATTTCTGACCATCTCGGAGAAACTGGGGACAAATCTTCTCACAAAGTTAATCTTGCCTAAGAAAGACTGCATAGATTTTTTGGATATAGGCAGGGGAAGTTTCGCGATGAATTGAGTCCTTTCGGGGTCAATAATCATCCCTTTACTTGACACAATGAATCCCAAGATTTTACCCTGTTCTACTACAAAGATGGATTTTTTAGGATTCAAGGAGATGTCGTATTTACGACATCGCTGTAGAATGGCTCGTAAGTGAGCTAGATGATCGTTTTTTTTTTTAGAAAAAACGGTAAGATCATCTAAGTAAACTACAACGGACTGATTGATTAAGCCTCGAAAAATGATGTCCATCACTCTCTAAAAGGTTGCACCAACATTAATCAATCCAAAGGGAATTTTTCGATAAGCATAGGTGCCCCACGGGGTGTGAAAGGTAGTTTTAAGTTGGTCTGGAGGAGACATCAGGACTTGGTTGTACCCCGAGAAACCATCCAGTAAGGATAGCCTCTCAGAACCAGATACCTGTTGAAGGATCTATTCCATGGGTGGGATAGGATAGTTGTCTTTATCATATGCTCTATTAAGGTTTCGGAAATCGACGCAGAGTCGAATTTCCCCACTTTTCTTCCGGACTGGGACAAGGTTAGAAACCCATTGAGTATGCCTAATAGGAAAAATTATCTTAGCATTTAGGAGTTTATTCAATTATTTTTGAACGGTTGGTTCGAGCTTAGGGTGCATTTTTCTCAATTTTTGTTGAAAGGGTAAGGTTTGGGGCTTCATAGGAATGACATGCTGTATGATGTTAGGGTCGAAAGTTTTAAGGTCATCATACGTCCATGCAAAGACATCTTTAAATTCTTTAAACAATTTAATGAATGCAACTTTTTCTTGTTGAGAACACCCCAACCCTAGATTAATGTATTTCATATTGTCCTTAGTTCCTAAGTTCAGTTGTTCATATGATAATGAGGAACTATTGGTTTTACAATTCACCAACTTTTTGAATTTATCTCGAAGATCGTAAAACTTCTCTAGTCTAACTACAGATTTAGGGATCGAGTTTACCATGTCCGATGAATATTCAGGAGTTCTCGGATCTGGTATTACCATGAAATCGTGTAAATTGTCGTTGTGTGTGCGTTCGTCTATCACCGTGCCTTGAAAAGTTTCTTCCATGTGCAGAAAGTTGATAATTTTTTGATCGTCGTCGAAGACTCTCCAGTTCGTGATGTTGTCGAGAACGGATGGCCGAAACAACAGCTCGACGGAGAATGCGTCTGGGGACAAGCCTTCTATAGGAAGAATTTTAGAAGATACATTAGCTAATAGATCTGCTTCAGAGTTATTCAATCTAGGAATAAAATTTATATTGAAAGCAGCATACTTATTCATTAAATTCCATACCTCGGATTGGTATCTTTTGAGATGCAGAGAAAGATAGTGGATAGAATCTCTTACCTGTCTAACCACTATTTCGGAGTCGCCAAAGACGGTCAAATTTTGAATGTTCATATCTAAATATTTTCTGAGACCTTGCAGCAAAGCCTCATATTATGTAGTATTGTTAGTACATTCAAATTCCAACCTACATGCAATCAATGTTTTGTTACCTGGTGGATCGATAATAACGCAGCCTGTGCCAGCTCCTTCTTTGGACTTTGACCCATCAAAATAAAGAGACCAAATTTGATTTCCATCGGGTACATGAGACCGTTGAGTAGAAGCTATTGACTACACATATGCTACAATCTCAGACTGCTGTTTTGGATTGGTGATAGCTGAAGCCTCGACCATGAAATTGCCGAAAAAGGTGTCCATCCCTTGTACTTCGGGTGAATCCGCAGAAGGTGTAAATGGTTCGTTGGGATCTTTCAAATTTGTGACCATGAACTTAAGGTAGTGTTCACGATTTACCTTGATCTTGTTAGGCTTTCCATTCTTTGGAAGCCATAGGTGAGACCAATCTGTCACGAAATAACCATGTAGCTGCTCCGACCAGTCCCTGCTTAAAAATAGACCATACACTTTTGGAATATCGACAAAAATTATATCAATGACTTGATGAACCTTGGGGTTAGACGATAATCTTATAAGCACATTCTTTAGTTTGCCTATAAATTTAACATTGGTCCGATCAAGTTGTATGATTTTTAAGGTGGAGGGTTCAACTTCAGCGTTAATCTTTTGGCATACAGACCATGGCATCACATTGGATGACACTCCTGAGTCTACCATACAATTGTGCATGTTTCTATTAAATATTTCGAATGTTAACAAAAATGGAGGTACATTTTTGCGAGAACTAAGAGTGGTAGTTTGCGGATTTTTACTCGCAGTTTCTAAAGTTACTTTATCTACATTATTTACATTATTTACATTACTTATAGGAAGGCTTCCTTTATCTTGAGGATCAGGATTGTTTTTAGTGGAAGTCTTCTGAGGAACTTTGTTCTGCACAACTTTATTACCGCTTGAATTACCATTTTTGCCATTCTCTGAGATATTCTGTAACATTTTTTGTAACAGAAATGGAAATTTCAATAACTCATAAACAGAAATATTAGCTCTCAACTTTTTAAGATCTTCAACTACATCATAATCTAATTTGGGGTTCACATTACTCTGTTTAGTCTCAGCTGGTTTAGATTGCTTTGGAGGCGAAGTTGTAGTGTTTTCGGAAGAAGGTTTGTTTGTTGTCTTNCATTCTCTGAGATATTCTGTAACATTTTTTGTAACAGAAATGGAAATTTCAATAACTCATAAACAGAAATATTAGCTCTCAACTTTTTAAGATCTTCAACTACATCATAATCTAATTTGGGGTTCACGTTACTCTGTTTAGTCTCAGCTGGTTTAGATTGCTTTGGAGGCGAAGTTGTAGTGTTTTCGGAAGAAGGTTTGTTTGTTGTCTTACTCCTAGTATTATAGGGATGCACTGTCTCTAAGTTAGCTTGAAATATGTTATCCGAGAAGTGTCCAAAAATGTTTGGAGAAGACTCCTCTTCTTGAGTTGTCTCTTGTTTAGCTACCTCCTCAGGAATCTCAGGAGGCAGCAAGTTATCGTTGGGTTCTAGAATCGTTTGAAGGGCGCATTGTAGACTTTCTAGATTAAGGCCTTCAATGGTTGGATTAGGTCGGTTGGTAGGAAAAGGCTTCCGGAATGGAGGCTTGTAAGGTCCTTTGCTCGAAGAAGCTTCTTCGGTCATCCTTTTTAATTCTATAACTTGATTTGACAGTTTTTGAACAACTTTAGTTAAGTTTTGTAAATTCGAGCTTTCAGGTTGTGTTTTATTTTGAGTCGATCTGGTAAGCATTTCAATCTTCTTTTTGGAAGAAGAACTAGTCTCTGTTTCGTTGTTAGTAGAGTCTTTAAGACTAAGAATATCTTTTTCAATCTAGTTGGCCTCCTTGAAGGCTTCTAACAATGTGGCTTACTTATATCATTTAACCCAAATAGCTATACTTTGATGCAAAGATTTAGTGTAGTATGCTATTATAAGACTCGCGGCAGGCATGGAATCAGCAGGGATTCGGTTTTTAAGTGTTAAGAATCTTTGATTAAAGTCTTTAACTTTTTCTTTTGGGTTCATTTTTAAGCTAGAAAGGTCCATGACTAGGACTTCCGGAGGCTTGCTGTCTCCGAAATTTTCCAAAAAGCATGACTCAAACTTTTCCCAAGACACGATGGTATGGGGTTGCTGGGACAAGTACCATGTGGATGCATTGCCCTCAAAAGTATAGGGGAACAACCTACAAACAATATCTTCATGTTCGACATTACAGAGTCTTATGGCTAACATAAAAATTTTAATGTGATCTTCAACAATCTATTTTGAGTCAGGGTCAAACTTGGGAAGCCATTTCTCCATATGTTTAGGTAAGGGGTGCTGAGCTCTAGGTACAGCTACAGCATCCTGGTCGAGCCAAGGTATAGCAGGGTTGTTCTGATTAGCCATTGGTGTAGTCGGTGTGGAAGGATGAGAAGGGGAACTGCCTTCGTCAGATAAATCTCCTCCAGAAGAGGAAGGACATGATGGAGGTGGTGAGGGAGGTATTCCATATCCTCCTGTAACAAGATTGAGGTTTGGACCTGTAGGGTTCACAGTGAGGTCAGTGCCTCCGAGTTGTTCTCTGATATCAAAGAAGTCTAAAGGTTGGTCCAACGGATGGTTTGGTTGCCTCAAACGGGCTAAGGAACTATGTGTTCTTATGAGAGATTGGCGGACAATCTCTTGTATGTGACCACCTGTAGGATTTGGGGTTACTGGCTCAACTGTGATCCGTGGATCGTCGTTTGATGTGGTTGTTGTTTGAAGGGGAATATTATCATTCGAATGGATTCTAGTCACTATAGGTGAGCGATTAGGTGGTGGAGGAGTCTTACGACCGCCTCGTGCCATTAATTAATTTCTGGCCCTCCTTCTAGCACCATTTGTTGACGAGAGAAATTGACCGTCCATCAACTGGGAGAGTGGAACCGGTCCAGGGTTGTCTAAATAACCCAATTCGTTTGGAATGAACCACCCTGACGGGTTTAGCAGCTCCATTAGTCGATATAAGTCATAAGAAAACAAAAGAAAACTACTCTAAATTAACTAATCTAACTAAAACTAACTATTAAAACAAACTAATAAACTAATCTAACTAAAATGACTATTAAAACAAACTAAACAAATCTAACTATTTCATATATACAATCTACTAACTAATACTATGATAACTCTAAGAAATTAAATATCTAACTAGTAACAGAAATAAATCTTATTCACAAAATGTATAATATTTACAATTTACAGATTTGTATGGAAACCTGAAAAACTCATTAATTTTTTGTCCTAAGACAACGAGAGCTATTGTTTTTTGATTTTTACAATCTTATGAAAAGAAATAAACTTAAGACTAACTAAACTAAGCAACTAAAATACTAACTCTAACTACAAATCTAAACTACACATATATCTAACTAAACTACTTAAATTATCCTAACAAATTAACTATCAAATAAATAACAAACTAACCTGAAGAAACACTCCAGGTTTGTCCTGTATGATGATTGTCTTAGTTGATCGGAGGGAGGAAACCCACACCGAATTATTCAGGAGCTTCTCGGAAATAGAAAGCTGCAATGCTCTCAAAATATGATTACAGGAAAAACAAGACATTAAAACTACAACAATCTTATGATTTATAAATCTTCAGAGTTAGATAAACCTGTATGCAAAGATCTATACGAAATGATTCAATTAACGAAGAAGAAAAATCTGTGATTCATTAACTGAAACCAAGTAATGTTGTACTTTTAAATAATGAAAGAAATCAGATATGGATAATATTTAAATCAAATCATATCATCCTGCAATAGATTATGATAGCGAAAGTAGTCTATAATCAACTGCAGACTGATATGCAAAAACTTGAAACAAAAGATTGATATATTGAAAGAGAAAGATGTAACAAAACATCAACTCTCGTCTCAGTTTGTATCATAAATCCATAGCCTGGTTCTCCCACAAGTGAGGATGATCATTATTACAAAAATAATAAGTATTTAAAGATCTCCCATAGGGTAAAACATCCCTATGGAAGTTATCAAAATTGTTTACACAAATCTGGGAAAATATCCCAAGTTTCTATCTCTAACTCAAACTAACAACTAAAAAATAAAACTATATCACACAAATATCTCCTAGACTGCTAGCATGCCCAATGCAAATTCGAATGTACCTGAAAGAGGTCAAAAATGGACAAGCTGGGAGGATATTTTTCTAATGAAAATGATAAAAATCTAATTCTATAAACTAGCTACAGAATCTTGTGATTCTGTAGCTACTCTAAATCAACACAGAATCATATTAAAAATCAATTCAAATCTTAAAAACATATATTCAAATTATCAAAAGATATTTGATTGCTAAAAGCCTCATTCAAATAGACATTTGTATGCAAATTACACAAACTAAATCAAATGATAACAGAGAGAGATATACTCTGTTTAATTCGTTATGCCTGATTCGGGTAAAACATCATCATATTGGATAACTGAACAATAATAAAATCGTTTCATGGACCAATTGAAACTTCAACAAATAATTGCTTCAGATATCCATAAGATCACTATCGAATCCAAACGAGACAGACAGTATCATTTTCTCAAATTAATCGCACTTTATTAAGCATAACAAATGAACCATGCTATAGCAAATCAAATCAAAAATGACATGTGAATTATCACAAACGAAACCATAATGGAATTAATCGGTTGATAACAGGATCTATGGGATCTATCCAATCGTTTGTTATTGCTAATTGGGGTAGACAAAATCGATTGACATTCAACGAAATCATTTTTTAAATTCATTTCAAAACGAACTATTAACCGAATTTTCTGATATGAATTCGATAGAGATAACATAAGTCGATCTGAGTTAACAAACTCGTTTTGAAATTTAAAATCAATAGAGTAGCATCCAGTCTATTTTTGATATGAATCCAACTCATAAAACAATCGTGCTAACTCAAAACACACAACAATCCAATCAAAATGAAAGAATTGAAACTGTTGTGTTTGTTACAACCGTTATGAATCAAACAGTTCCATGATTTGGGCATAGAGATCTTTTGCACAGGTTAGATATAATCCAAATTCGAACGAGAATGTTGACAAAACAGAGTCGTTTTCCCAATTTTAATAGACTATATCGTAATTATCAAACCACTTCAATCGTTTTAACAATCAAATGACAAGAATGAAATCAGAGTCGTTGATATCCAATGACAACAATATAATATTAAATCAAAACAGAACCCTGTTCTAATTTGAGCGTAAAAACCTTCTGTTCAGGTTGGATACAAACAAAATCCAAGAAAAAGCAAACACCATTGATTTTGTCAACTCAAACCAACATACAAATGAATCAAACCCAATCAATTGCTAAATTGGGCACGACCAAATCGTGCAGCCAAATCATAACTTCATTTTTAGAAAAATGAAAACAATGTACAGGATAAACAACATAACCGTTTTGATATGGCTATAACAGAGTCATTTCGAACAATGGACAGAGCTATTTGAAAACCAAACTCAATTCATTATATTAATCCAAACAATTGATAAAACAAAATTGATATCAAAATTCATACCTAGATGATGAGCAGACAACTTGGTCATAACAGTTTTGAATTGACGAAGGCGGTAGCCGATTTGACATTCCTAAAAACGATGGAACCAGTGGTTTTCTGCTTCTTATCATTTGCTTGAAGCTTTTCCCTTTCACCAGTCAACACTGCAACTTGGTTTTCCAATGATTTGATTTTCGACTGTAACAAGGGAACATCTATATAGTAGTGTTCTAACCACACATTACAATGATCACATGACAATTGCCCGGTCTTTGAAAATGCATGTGAGGGTTTGTTTAAATCGCCGAGGGTTTCATTAGGTAGCTTGATCCCTGGGTAACTAGGGTTTTTCCTTAATCATGGGGGTAAATTAGAAATGAAGTCATAGGGTGGCTCGGAGCACAGACCTTGGGAGTAAGGGTACTCACTAGCTAGGAAGTGTTCAATGTCAGAGTCAGAGTCTTCACTGAGGACTATGGGCTTCTCCTCAACACTAGGTTTCGGTTTATTCCAGGCCAGTCTCGATATGATTCAAGCATTCTTTTCACCTTTTCCCTTGATAGTATGGTTTCCCTTGACCTTTTACTCATAGGCTTTTTTATAACCTCAGCCTTGTCTGCTAAGATGTCGGGTAGGTCGATATCAGGGCTGACCGAGGGTTTGGGAGAGGGCAATAGGTCACAGAAAGGCACGGGTGCCCCGACCTTAGTTTCATTAACCACAGGCTTGTCAATTTGGACAGGCTTTGTATCAGCAAAACCATTTTGAGAGATAAAAGCTTGCCAACTATCACCGTGGAGGTTTAAGTGATGAACGACGATGAGTCTGATCAGACCATGGTGAAACAAGATACTATCGACCTTCTCTCATTTAAACCTCTTAGCCATTTTATAAAGACTACGCTGGAAATAGAATGGCATATTCAATGGATAACCCATGAAATTCATTAACAGTCGAAGGTGGTAAAGAAAAACTAGTCCATACCGACCATCACAGGTCACGAATTGTTTAACCACCATCAAAAGATCATGCCACCTTGGTTTAAGTGTGGAAATGGGCATACCTCTGTCACAAGATGTGACCTTCCGCGAGAGGAACAATAACAGCCATGGAACCTCCTCAACTTTAGATTTTTTGAACCATCGCTAGCCCGTGGCTGCTAACCCTGTGGCAGAGACGATTAACTCTTCACTGAATTCAAGTTGAATGTCACCTATCTTGGCCCTACATCCATCAAAAGTCAGGTCGAACTGTTGTGCAACAAATAGATTAAACCCCTCAAACCTCTGTACAAACGTGAGCCAACCATTATCTTGCAAATCTTTCCAGGCGTTATCGAACAGTAGCAAGGCTTGACTACCATTCGACTCAATTCGCACCACCAGTGCCATGGAGAAGAGCACACGGTAAGTGATGTGAATGAGCCAGGGTTTGAATCATAGCATACGCCGGAGCAAAGTATTCACAGGTTTACCCGATGCTAGCAGAGGTGAAACAAGGATAGGGGTAAGCATTAATGACATCGTGCGAAGGTGGTGGAGATATTTGTTGTCCATGCAGAATAGTCATTACCATGGTACAACTGTCGACGCTTTCAACTATTCAAATCATGACGCATATGTGTTACAACTATGTCATTTCAATCAATCAATTGAAACCTTTGGTAAGTGGATAAACCAAACACACAAATCGAAACTAAACACACAAATTTAAACCAAACACACAAATTGAAACCAATACCAAGTGTTCTATGAAACGATTCACATCAAGGGTTTAAACCATAACACTAATGCTTTTACATATAATCAATGTGCCAAGTGAATTGATCAACTAACATATATATCCAATTACCAATGCATCACAATTCAATCACTCAAGAAATGAAATTACATAATCAATCAAAGAATGTCAAATGAGTACAGATCAAAAGGTTTTTCCAACTTCTTAATGATAAGTAAAATGTAGACGCAATGGGAATATCAACAAGAATGATAACGACAATTCATTGAAGATTTTAATGCAACTTTGAAAGACCAAGTTTTCATGCTTACAGTCGTGAAAACAAAAACGAAGGTAAGTGTGAAAATAGCGCATAAATAAAGGTGTCAATTATTTGAGAATTGCGACGAAAAATTGAGGTTTGCAAAACACTGGTGTAGGTAGCTTATAAGACACTAGAAAAAAAATGTGAATTGGCTACCAATAGGTTGCACGTCAAGCGTTGAGGACAACACTTTCATAAGGAGGATGGAATTTAAGTTAGCTAGAGAGGTAATGGGGGGGCCCAGAGGGCCCATAGTGATAATAGTGGAGGCCATTCAATGTAAGGTGGAATAGATCCATTATATTATTAAATAAGGCCCACTATGGTAGTTATATATAATAAATGGGTAGTTAGATATAATAAATGTAAGAGGACTTCTTAGAAGGTTCTACTTCTAGAAGATTCCTCCTCTAAGATGTTCTTAGGTGATGGTAGCACTATATAAAGGGGTTCAAGCAATGTAATGGGACATGAAGAGAAGTATTGTATTTGGAGTAGTAGCTCAAT
>JASDQU010500837.1:89447-121631 GCA_032191745.1 Picea mariana | reverse complement strand
ATATATACCAAGGAGACATTTTCATTTTGAATCATCTTGTACTTGAACATTTAAGTGGGGTAAAAGGAGGTTTCCCCCTCGAAGAGGCTTATTATATGAAATTATCTCTTTTTCAAGGCGTTGAGTACTTTTTCTGAGGTTTTTCTATGCTATATTGATATTTGGTTCTTAACACTTCCAGTTCGACAATTTTTCTCTAGTTTTCAGGTCTTCGACTTCCGGGGCCATTTTGAGGCCCTAAACAATGTTTGTCGCAATTCTATTGTAGACAAAGTTAGAGTCTGATGGAAACATGTGTATTCTTCAGATAGACCTTTCCAATGGGATATCGTGCACCTAAAGCTAAGATCGTATGCAAAATTTACGACATTGGGAAGTTGATGCCTTGACTTACCCCAACGGGCCCACATGACTTTTGACACTTCATATCCTAGGGTTAGGTTTTTGGATGTCTAGGGTTTTGACATTCCTGTTTATTGTAAAAAGTCATGGAGAGACTCATTGTAACCATATTCTTGAGAATGAGCGCAACTGCCACATCTCTTCTCAGAGATAAGTTGCCACCATTCTAGCAATCTTGTTTTCTATTGCATTTTACAATTTCGACACATTTTCTTATTGAATGGAAACTAATTTTACTGTATCTTTGTTATCCTTGTGTTTCTGTGTTAATAATAATTTGTATTCATTTCGTTTTGCTCATAAAATCTGGATCTCTGGTATCGGAGCAGTCTGCTCCTTGTCGTTGTTAATGCATGTTCTCGACGAGGTCAGGGTACAAAGAATTTGGTCTCGAGCTTGTTTCTCTTGAGGAAAAAATCTCTTACACGCCTAAGCAACTTCTCATGGTGGGAGAAAAGAAAGACGACAAGATAAGAGATCCTTTCAAAATGTTGCTCGAGGAAGCCCTCACGCAACAAAGGAATGAAATGATGGATAGTTTTGCGCAAATCATTTGGCGGCTACCAACATGCGACACATCTTCCTTGAGTGGAGGTGTCGCCCCTTTATATTAACAAGTTAAAAGTATATTCAGAAGAAATAAATTGTGCTGATATTATTTTAATTAAGATAATCATCACCCTTCCTTATGTTGATGATATTATTCTTTTTCCAAAAATCTCATCAATGTTGAAAAACAACTAAAAAAATATAATTTTCACAAAATAAATTTATCAAATTTACTTTTCACAAAAAAAATTGATTAAATTTAATTTTTACAAAATAAATATAATAATAAATTTATATTATAAAATCAATTAGATGAATGATACATAAAAATGGTAAGCATTCACATTTACAAATTTAAAATGAAAATATGTCAATTTGAAAGAGTCAAATTGGTATTAAATTTTATAATTTTTTGAATAAATTAAATTTATAATAATAAATTTATATTATAAAATCAATTAGATTGATGAGAAAATTGGTATTAAATTTTAACATAATATTTTGAATAAATTAAATTTATAATGATAAATTTATATTATAGAATCAATTAGATTGATGATAAATATTAACATTTACAAATTTAAAATGAAAATATGTCAACTTGAAAGAATCACATTGGTATTAAATTTTGCAATATTTTGAATAAAAGAATAAAATACATAAGATCATATGTGCATCGAATCAAGAGACTATAACACGAAATATTATGTGTGATTAGTAATTTATGCTTTATTTCTGAAAAGTAATATATAAAATATTAATTAAGAAAGATAGGTAAATTATGTTTAACTTTGGTTGTTTTCTATATATTGTTAAAACAGAGATAACAAATTCCTAAGATTAGGATTTTAGATTTTATTATTTTAAATTGATTTTAATTAAATGAGACCAAGGATAGGAGGGCATTTATTTTCAGTTTCCTGTGTAAATGAATTTATGTAAAAGCAGATATGTGTGAGTGAGATGTACGAGTGAGTTGTTGTAATCTCCATTATATGAATAATAAGACAACCAATGCCTTCCCTTGATGGACGTAGCCCAATGTTTTGGATGAACTACATAAAATCTCTATGTTTATAACCTGTGTTATTGTGTTTTCCGCATTTACAATTACAACAAGTGGTATCAGAGGAAGCGTTGAAGATCCGTGAGACCATCCAGAGTGTCAAAACCGTGGAAGACGAGTTGAATCTCTGCACATAAAACGAGTACTGTAAGGAACATCGATTTTCAAGTCAGCACTGGGCGTCAAGGAGTGTAGGAAAATTAATCAGCTCTGGGCATCAAGGAGTGTAGGAGCGCTGATTAGTAGTGGCCTTGTGAAATTTTCTGAAAATTATTTCACCGTTGGGTTGTATGCAGGAATGGAGCGCTAATATTAAAACGGGGTAATTATTTCAGCGTCGGGCTGTATGCGGGAAGGGAGCGCCAATATTAAAACATGGTATGGTGTATTAATCAGTTCTTAAACATTTAATCAAGAAAATTGAGGTATTAAGGTTAAGGTATGAAGGAGATTGTCGTATGTTCTTCTTTGAAAAGGATTAAAGTATGAAGTTTTTTACAATTTTATGATATTAAATATTTTAACAGTGGAGGAATTTAAAAAAGGTAAAAGGTTGACTTAATATTAAATTGTATCCATAAAACAAAAGAGGGATGTTTTAAAAGGTTTTGTTTAAATTTTTTTACTAAATTTTTTGGAGTTTTTTTACGATTATTCCTCCACACATATTTTTTTTTCAAAGGGCTTTGGTTATTATAAGTAGTGGTGTTTTTTGGAATGTTTCTTCTAATGGAAAAGACGCAGAGTGTTAAGTTCAAAATTGAGAAGTTCAATGGAAAGAACAATTTCGAGATTTGGAAGGTTAAGATGCAGGATCTTCTTGTGCAACAAGGTGTGGTGAAGGCGCTTTTGGGGAAAGCAAAGTAACCCTCGACCATAATAGATGATGACTGGGATGAAATAGATGCGAGGGCACCGAGTGCTATATGCCTATGTTTGGTCGACGATGTTATGTTCAATATTGTCTCAGAGAAGACAACAATCGGTTTGTGGACGAAGCTGGAAACTCTGTACATGACGAAATTCTTGACGAATAGGATCTTCCTGAAAAGACAATTGTACAGTTTGTGCATGAAGGAAGGTACGAAGATATATGATCGTTTAAATACTTTTAATACTCTCTTAGTTTAGTTGACTAGCATGGGAGTGAAATTCGGATATGAAGATAAGGCAATTACATTATTGTGTTCGTTGCCCGCATCATGGGATCACTTTGTTACCTCTATTGGTTTCAGTTCAACAAAAACTTTTGAGTTTGATGATATTGTTGGAGCTTTACTGTCCAAGGAAACAAGGAAGAAATCTAATCTAGAAACCTCTACATCTGAGGTGATGATGGTTAGAGGGATTTCTCTTAGTCAAAGTCAAAGGGAAGAAAGAGAAAGCTTAAGTGATGGTTTTGTGCAAAATTTGGACACCTGAAGAAGGATTGTTGGAAGCGACAACAAGCCTCCAAATAAGACCCTCCAAAAGAGACGAAAGAAGAAAATGCAACCAAAACAGGTTCAGCAACAGGTTCAGGTATGACTGATGAAGTTTTATCAATTAGTATTGGTTCACGTCATGATCAATAGTGGTTATTAGATTCTGGTGCTTCAAACCACATGTGTATTCATAGACACTGGTTTATTACTTATTAGTCTATAGATGATGAAATAATTTACATGGGAATTTATATCTCGTGTAAATTTGTGGGAATTGGTAGCATTCGAATTAAGATGTTTGATGGAACTGTTAAAATATTAACTGATGTAAGACATGTACCTAAGTTTAGGAAGAACCTAATTTATTTGGGAGTCTTAGATGCTGGAGGATATAAGAGTATTTTTCAAGTTGGAGTTATGAAGGTATACAAACTAATTCTACTGGTTATGAAAGTGAGGAAGGTTGGTAACCTGTTTCTGTTAGAAGGAAGAACTGAGTCAGATCATGTGACAACAGTATCTAAGAAAGACAGTGATTCTGTTTGACTGTGGTATCAACGGTTGGGCCATATGAGCGAACAAGAATTGAAGGTATTATCTGATCTCAAGTTACTTCCTAGTCTAAAGTCTTTAAAGTTAGATTTCTGCAAGCACTGTATTTATGGAAAATAGAATAGGCAGAGATTTAAAACCGGAAGACACACTAGTAAAGGAATCCTTGATTATATCCATTCTGATGTTTGGGGACCATCCCCTACTATTTCATATGGAGGATCATCATATTTTGTAACTTTTATAGATGATTTCTCTAGAAAGGTTTGGGTCTATATGTTGAAAAGTAAGGCTGATGTATTTACAGTTTTCAAGCAGTTTAGAGCTTTAGTGGAAAAGAGCACTGGTAGATCCATTAAATGTTTAAGAAATGATAATGGGGGTGAATTTACGTTAATGGAATTTGAGAACTATTGAAAGGAGTTTGGGATTGATATGCATAAAACCACTGCCTATACTCCTCATCAAAATGGAGTTGTTGAACACATGGACAAGATTCTTCTAGAGAGAGCAAGGAGTATGCTTAGTAACGCCAATTTGCAGCAGGAACTATGGGCAGAAGTAGTAACTACAACTTTTTATCTGGTGAATCGATCACCATCAATAATAATAGAAATCAAAATTCCTGAAGAGGTATGGACATGTCACCCTAGTAATTATTCTAATCTTAAAGTTTTTGGTTGTGAAGCCTATGCTCTAATTCTGAAACATCAACGTTCTAAATTAGATCCAAAATAAAAAAGTCTTATCTTTGTTGGATATGGTGATGGTATTAAGGGGTACAGGTTGTGGGATCCTACTGCCCACAACATCACCATTAACAAAGATGTAATATTTGATGAATCATCTCTCATCAAATCAGATGTAGATGTTCAAATGAAATAGGAAGAAGTACCTAAGTATCAACTGATTCAGTTTGAAACCAGTTCAAATACAGATGAAAGTGAACATGAACAAGTTTCTGAAGATGTTCATGAAGAGTATCCTGCAGAGGAAGACATGGTTGATGATAAAAATCAACAAAATGTGGATGAGCCACAAACTTCCCTAAGGAGGTCTACGTGGGTCAGAAATCCTCCAAGAAGGTATGATGATTTTGTTTCGTCAGTTTCTTTGAGTACTAATGATAATGAACCTTCGTGCTATCAGGAATTTGTTAAGGGTTCTAACAGTGATAAATGGAAAGAAGCAATGAAGGACGAAATGAAGGCATTAGAGAAGAATGCCACATGGTACCTGGTAGAACTTCCAAGAGACAGGAAAACTGTAGGTTGCAAGTGGGTCTACAAGATGAAGAAGGGTGTTGATGATAATGTGGAAAGGTACAAGGCAAGGCTCATTGCGAAAGGATATTCTAAAAAAGAAGGTATTGACTTTCATGATATTTTTTCACCAGTTGTAAAGACTGTTTCAATTCGAATTGTGTTAGCATTAGTTGCATTGCTTGATTTGGAGTTGGAACAACTAGATGTTAAGACTGCTTTCTTACATGGAGATTTAGATGAGGAAATTCACATGGAACAACTTTAAGGGTTCATTCAGAATCGCAGCAATAAATTTGTTTGTAGGCTCAAGAAATCATTGTATGGTCTGAGACAGTCGCCCAGACAATGGTACAAGAAATTTGACTCTTTCATGGTGAGCCAGAATTATACAAGGAATGATTATGATCATTGTGTCTACTTTAAGAAATTGAATAATGACATATTCATTATCTTAGTATTGTATGTTGATGATATTCTTTTAACAAGCAAAAGCATAACTGAGATCAACAGGTTAAAGGCTCAGATGGCTAGGACGTTTGATATGAAAGATCTAGGAGAAGCAAGGCAAATTTTGGGCATGGAGATATTCAGAGACAGGAGGAATAGTAAACAGAAGTATGTTGAGAAGATAACTTTTGAGGTTTGGTATGAACGATGTGAAACCAATTTCAGTCCCTTTGGCTTCCCATTTTAAGATTTCTTCAAGCTTATGTCCTAGTACAAAAGAAGAAAATGAATATATGTCTCGAATACCATATGCTAATGTAGTAGGAAGTTTAATGTATGTGATGGTTGGTACAAGGCTAGACATTTCACATGCAGTTGGGGTTGTCAGCAGGTTTATGGAAAATTCAGATAAAGAGCACTGGGCAGTAGTGAAATGGGTGCTTCGGTATCTAAGGGGCACAAGTGATTACTGTATCACCTATAACAGTGGTCATGAGTTATTCTATGGATATGTTGATTCTGATTTTGCAGGTGATTTGGACAAGAGAAGGTCGACTTTAGGGTATGTCTTTACTCTTGCAAGTGGATCTATTAGTTGGATGTCAAAGCTACAAAACATTGTTGATTTATCCAATTCAGAAGTAGAATATGTAGCTGCTTCACATGCTTGCAAAGAGGTAGTTTGGTTGAAAGGTTTGTTTGGTGAGTTTGGAAGGGTGCAGGACAAAGTAAAGTTACTTTGTGATAGTCAAAGTGCTATTCACTTGGCTAAGAATCTAGCCTATCAAAGTAAAACAAAATATATACCTATCAAGTACCATTTTGTAAGACAGGTCATCGATGAAGGTGGAGTCTCTCTTGAGAAAGTGCATACAAAAGAGAACTGCACATACATGTTCACAAAACCAATACTGTTAGAGAAGCTACGATGGTGCTTGGCTTCTCTTGGCTTGCAGAAAAGGTGATGAACAAAAGGAAGGAGCAAGGTATCAAGTTAATTGTTGTCAAGGTGGAGATTGTTAAAACAGTGACAACAAATTCCCAAGATTAGGATTATAGATCCTATTATTCCGAATTGGTTTTAACTAAATGAGACCAAGGATAGGAGCACATTCATTTTTAGTTTCATGTATAAATGTATTTATGTAAAGGCAGACGAGTGAGTGAGATGTGTGAGTGAGCTGTTGTAATCTCCATTATCTGAATAATAAGAAAACCGATGCCTTCCCTTGGTGGAAGTAGCCCAATGTTTTGGGTGAACCACGTAAAATCTCTGTGTTTATAATCTGTGTGATTTTGTTTTCTGCATTTTCAATTACAGTATATATTAGTGTAGATTCAGTGTCAATCTATTTCAGTTTCTACCCCAGACAAATCTTATAATAAAACACATCGTTCATCTTAAATTTGTGCCATTATGAACCATTGAATGCATTCATCCTCACCATGAACTCATCAAAACTGATAATCCCATCCCATGATTAAGAGGATTGTTTTTTGTCAATTAAGGGGATTTTTTTTTTGTTTTAATAATTTAAATTTTTAATCATAAAATGAATAGTTAAAATTTCCATTAATCAAATGAAATTATCGCTTCTCATAGCAAGAGAATATACATCAAAAGTATGAATGTTATAAATTGGAAGAAAATGACATTCTTATGCATACAAATATAGTTTATGTACCTAAATTTTATGAATTAAAGAAACTTGTATTAAAATAAATGCATAATTTTTTATATGTTTTATTAGAAGACAATTGCATTAGTAAGAAGTTAACATTTTTAGCCAGGAATGAAGAAGTATGTGGTTGACTTTATAGACAGGTGTATGGAATGTCAAAGAGTAGATGTTGAACAAAATCATCCACTAGGTTTGAATAGCCATTATCAATTCTAAAGTGGAAATGGGAAGTGGTAACTATCTATTTTATCACTAAGTTTCCCACAATGACGAGGCAACATGATTCAATAATGGTAGTGGTGGAGAAATTAACCAAATTTTCTCACTTAATTATAGTTAAGTTGGCTCATAAGGAAGCTACTATAGAAGATATTTACTTGAAAGAGCTTATTAGGTTGCATGGGATACCTAAGGAAATTATTTTATACACAGATCCAAAGTTTTCCTCAAACTTTTGGAAAATATTATTGAAAGGTTTTGGTATAAATATGAAATTTAGTATATCTTATCATTTTCAAATAGATGGGAAAATAGAGAGAGTCAATCAAGTGACTGAAAATATGTTAAGAATGTATGTGATGGATAAGCAATCCAAGTGGGAGGATTACTTGCATTTAATAGAATTTTTGTACAATAGTGGATATCAAACTTCACTAGAGAAGAGTCCATTTGAGTGAGGAATGGAAGAGAAAATGGTCAAGATCAATCAAAATTTAAAGACAATACAAGATAGGGAAAATAATTATGCCTATCAAGGTAGAATACCAAGGGAATCTAAATTTGGAAAGTGTGTGTTTTTTAAAGTGAAACCAAAGAAACGTTCCTTGAAGTTAGGGAGTTGCATTATGCATGCATCTAGATATTGAAGTCCATTTGAGATTTTGGATATGATAGGGCCTATTGCATACATGATTTCATTTCCTATTACCATAAAAGTTCATAGTGTGTTTCATGCGTCATTGTTGTAAAAGTATGTACATGATCCTAGCCATGTCGTTGACTGGACTTTGATCTAGGTGGAATCAAAAAGGGAATTCTAAGTACGGCTAGTGTGTATATTGGATGGGAAGGTCATTGTTCTCAAGAACAGATCCATAAGGCAAGTAAAGGTCCAATGGACCCACAATAGCCTTAAAGAAGCAACATAGGAGTTGGAGGATGCTATATGGGAAACATATTTGTATTTATTTTTAACTTTCAAATGTAAATATTGTTGTTACTATATATAGTAATGATGTGCATAGAGGATGGTGCAAAATCTAGGGGGAGGGGAATGCAATACCCTAGTTTTGGTCCCCATACTAGTAATGTAAATGTGTACATGATGAATGGATATAAATCGAACAAATGTAATTTGCAGCCGAACATTGAATGTTAATCAAATATATCACAAGCTAAAGAAGAAGAAGAACAACAAAAAATGGGGGGCTATGACTCTACAAAATGGGAAAGTCAAGGGGGACTTGGGGGGCTTAAGGGTGCTAAATGAAGATGATATCATTTTAACTTTTTCCTAAGTCCTTAACCTTGTTTAATCAATTCTCTTTAATCCATGTATTATTTTATCCTAAGTTGGGGATTAATTGCATGAAGGAAGTACATGGGATCTCCATAAAGATTCATGGCCTCTTCATGTTGAGCAATTTTACCCTATGCCTTTAGGGGCTATAGGGAGGGTTTTGAATTCCAAGAGAGTTCAAATTATTAGGGGTTTCAAGTTACCAAGTGGGTCAAATTGACCATTATGTTTGAACTACCATTCCGACTCAAATCATTGATATGTTTGAATTACCATTTGATGGGGGAGTTCGAATTATCAATTGTTGGGAGAGTTTAAATTGCCACTTGGTTGGGAAATTTGGAAGAGCTTGAATTACCATTATGTTGGGAAAATTTGGGAGAGTTCTCTTTGAGCATAAGAAGCCATAGAACTGCTATAAGAATTAAGAATTATGTCTAGTTACAACTGAGTATGAAGGAAATGAAAACTTTATGTAATGCTAATAGATGTCATTGGTAAATTGAACTACAAATAAGAATCCTTGTAATCCCAATAATGATATTTTCTAGCTAGCCTATGCTAAAACCCTAGAGGGAAGTGGGATAACCTAAGGATCGCTTAGTAGAGAAGGGGATCCCATTCCCTGGGTTGTTCAGGTTGAGAGGGAAAGAGAGTTGTGGATTGAGACTATTGTATATGGAAAATTTATTGTGAACCTAGAAATTGGGTTGCATGAAGAAAGTTAGAGTCAATCATAGGTAAATTATCCCTTGTGAGTTCATGGCCTTAACTCAAGGGTGATCTCTATTGTAAAGAGAATTGGTGCAACAAGGAGCCTATGGTTGGGTGGAATGTCTCCTTCCACAACTAGTTGGTAGATAATTCCTAGAAAAATAAGTATTTAAGACTTAATTATAATTATGGTGAAGTAATATTGTTTATATCATACATTATATTAGTTTCTGGTTTATTAAGTCCTATATGCAAGTTTCTGTTTACATTTTAAATTTATGGTGTCGTGTATAATCCTATATTATAGTGCATGTATATTTTAATTCACTAATAATTGAGAAATGGTAATGTAAACAACCCATTACTAGGACATGAAATTATTACAACAACAAAAACAAATTCTTAGTGAAAATTGGTGCCTTGAACACCCCATATTCTCAACGTAGTACGGACGGTATTGGATAATATCTTCTTTCCACTTTTGTGCTCGGACAGTCTATGCTTTTCATATTCCATTCACATTTTAATGCCTTCCTCCTCACCGGAAGAGAGGTGTGCGAATTCTCGAAACGGTTTTCTCTCTTACCACTTTGTCAAAAAAAACTAAATAAAAAGAGTCAAAGCATAGCATGGTGCACATGATTAAATTTTAATAGTGAGAGTATGGCTTAAATTTGAATAAAATATTTCACAAAAATGTATGTGTAAGTATATTTTTTAAAATAAATTTATTATTTAACATTTAATATAAATTAGTATAATTGAAAAATTAAAGGTTATATATATATATATATATATATATATATATATAAAGTAACGAGTTTCATTGAGATATGTCAATAAGATTTAAGCTCTCCAATATGGAGGAGGGAAATCAATTTTGAAAGGTTAAAATGTTTCATATATAAAATGAGTTTTTAACATTGTTATGTCTCAATTATTAAAATATTTAATTTAAAATTAGTGTTAAATGTTTCATTTACAAATTTGGATTTTTATAGTAAGCAAAATTAATATTTAAGGGATAAAATTTGAACTAGAAGTAAAATAATATAGGCAATGCTTAACAAATTGATAATGGAGTTCATCTACATGGACTACATTTCTGGGTTTGCTTCAATGTTAGACATATTGCTTCAATGTTGGACATATTGTCATTGATGTCAACAGTCGATGTGATGATTTGTCGTTACAATGAATTATCATTACTATAGATGAGATTGTCATTGAAGTCAACAATATGCAGAGATCGAAAGTATAAGATCGGGAGGAGGAGCGAACAATATGCAAAAGATCGAAAGCGTAAGCTCATGAGGAGGAGAAAACTGAAGCAATTCGTGATTATTGTTGATCATGATAGGATCAACAATGTTCCTATGATAAAAGATCAAGAGGGTTAGCAAATGCAGAGATCAAAGCTCAGAAAGAAAAGCGTAAGCTCAGGGTGAGAAGCCTCAACAGTCGTCCGATCAGAGTGAGAAGCCTCAGCAACCGTCCAATCAAGAAATTGACCGTGTTGATCGTCTCATATAAAAGGGCGTCGGTCATATGAGTGGTCGTGGGATTTAGGACCGTTGGAGAATTGTGACCATCGAATCTGCAAGCTAGATCAACGACAGGGATAAATTGCAGAGATTGGAAGGAGAACTAAACGACTCGCTAGTTCCAATCCCGCAATTGGCCTAGATTGTCAGATCTCATAGACTCGAATATCGATGACTGTGGTTGATCCAACAAACGATCAGTTTAAGTAAGATTAAGTTGTGACCATCGGATGCGCAATCGCCAGATCAACGACAGGGATAGATTGCAAAGATCGAAGGGAGAATTAAACATTGTGCTATTTCCAATCCCGCAATTAGTCAAGACTGTCAGATCTTATAGATTCAAAGATCGACAACTATGGTTGATTCACCAACAATGCACAACTTCAAATTGCGGAGTTTGGGTGTCGAGTTAAATCACTCGGAAGTTGTGGTTCCGCAATCATCATCAACCATTGATCTGCTTCAAGTGTTTTCATAACAGTTGGATCACTTTAAAGTGGAAGGATAGGAGAAGTGGGGCAAAAGTTGAAAATTTGATTATCCGAATACTCGCCAGCTGTTAGATCAAACCTAAATTCTCGTCACCCATCGGATCATATTAAAGTGGAAGGATAGGATAAGCGGGGCTAAAGGGTTGCAAATTTTATTATCTGAATACCTGTCAGCCATCAAATCAAACCCGAATTCCCATCAACCATCGGATCATTCTCGAGTGGAAGGATAGGATAAGCGAGGTAAGATCTGAGATCTCATTTATGTGAATTTTCGTCAACTGTTGGATCATTCTAAGTGGAAGGATAGGATAAGCTAGAAGAGCAGCACCGTAGATAGATCGAGCCATCAATCTAAGAACATGATTGACGAAAAATGTTTCGTTCGAGTCTAAAGTTGCGAGGAGGTTACTCTCTGGAGAAATCTCACTTCAAGAATTCAGTTTGAGATTCGAAATCCCCGAAGCTTGGAAATATGAAATGAATAAGGACCATAGGATTTGGAGGACATATGGCGACCATTGGATCAGGGTTGTTGGTCAGTAGACCACGTCAGCAACGACATGCAACAGACCACATTTACAAGGACATGTGGCAAACCACATTAGCAGACTACATCTACAAGAACATGTGGCAGACCACGTCAGAAGACCACATCAACAAGTACACATGGCATAATCAGATGATGACAAGTGTCAAGAGGAAATTGGCTCATGTCGTGTCAACAAGTGACGTAAGTAAGTTATGTCACTCTAGGAGAATTAATTCGGGATTTTCACCACCAAGAAATGTCAAAAGTCCCGAAGGAAGAAGTTTCAAAGTCACTCTCAGTCATCAATCTGAGATACCCTTCAGTTATTATTATGACCATTAGATCAAGGAGATGAATATGTGTCAAATCAGGAGATCTATGTTGACAGACCACGTTAGCAAGAAACTTTGACAGACCATGTCAACAGTCCACGTCAGCAAGGACATGTGGTACAATGAGAGAATGACAAGTGTCAAGTTGAAATTAGTATTTCAGGTACATGCAAATCACGAATCTAAGTGACACGTGGAAGCTACTCAGCTTGTGACATGTCATCAAGTGACGTAAGAAAGTTACATCACTCTGGTAGTTTTACTTTGGAATTTTTACCACCAGCACTTGCCCAATGTTATGAAGTCCTAATTGTCGAAGTCTCGAAGTGAACACGAGACGTTCGATTTGAAGATCACTTCAGGAGAATTCTCGATCGTCGGTCTATTGCAGTGGAAGGATAGTGTAAGTGGAAGTATTAAATGACAACAAGCGGTCTCCACCACTTATGACTTACTCAGTAAGTGATCACTCCAGAGGAAAGAAGGGGTTGAGATTTGAAATCTCTGAAGTTCGGAGACCCGAAGGAGATATCAACCATTGATCTAAAAGGGACATGCAGTAGTGGATTGACAACTCTGGAAGATTGACGTATGAAGGAAAAAAGGGGTTGCAATTTGAAATCTCTGAAGTCCGGAGAACCGAAGGAGATCTCGACCATTGATCTAATGTCAGGTGTACTCTCAATCATTGATCAAAATACAGTGGAAGGATAGTGTAAGTGGAAGTATTAACTGATAGTAAGCGGTATCCACCACTTATGACTTACTTAGCAGGTGATCACTCCAGAGGAAAGAAGGGTTCGAGATTTGAAATCTCCGAAGTTTGGAGACTCGAAGGAGATATTGACCATTGATCCGAAAGGGACATGCGTCAGTGGATTGAAATCTCTGGAAGATTGACGTATGAAGGAAAGAAGGGGTTGAGATTTGAAATCTTTGAAGTCCAGAGAACCGAAGGAGATCTTGACCGTCGATTTGATGTCGGGTGTACTCTCAATCGTTGATCAAAATACAGTGGAAGGATAGCGTAGGTAGAATAGCTGAAGACCCAGAGTAAAATGTGGCCATCCATATCAACACTTGATTAAGTCTTGGCCATCATATTAAGCCTTGTCAGAATCAAATATGACGATTGATCCGTTTCCGCGAAATATATGTAAACCGTTCGATCTATTCAGAAAATCTGATTCAGAAGTTTTTGAAAGGCTTCAAACCCAAAAGTTCTGAAGGGTGAATTCCTGAAGTCCCGACAATCGTCCATCTCATCGAGAGATTGAATCATGGTCGTTGAATTGATAAGCTCTCAAGTGATTGTCTCACCTAATGTTTGAATAATGCCATTGGTCATATGGTAAAGAGATTTAAATAGAATAATGTAATGTGTCGCTTAAATTGATAAGCTTGTGGTTCTATGCCTATGATCATATGAACATGGTTTGAAGGAGGCACCTATTTATATTATCACAGAGACGAAGGAAATCAATCCATGCCTGTGATTGATTTATGAAAGTAAAAGAGGATGCCAAGTTTAACATTGAAGACCCAGAATGATGATCTCTGGTGGCCCCAAAAAGTCGTTGTAAATAAACAAGTTAGTTATAACTTGTTGCACAAGTTGGCTCAATAACTTAAACAAGTTTTGAGCATAAGAAACTTTAAATACAACCCTGATTAGTTCACTGGATGGTGTGCTTGTGAAAGTAGATGGGCTTGTGGAAAAGAGAGTCTCACTGAGGAAGAGAATCCTGTAGAGAAAAATGAAGGGAATGAAGACTTGAGGTTTGTGTGAATATCAGAGAGAATATGAAGTGAAGAAGGCATGAATATCAGAGAAAAGACGAACTGAAGAAGGTGTGAATTTCAGAGAGAAGATGAAGTGTAGTCATGAAACAAAATTGATTCAATAATGGATCACTGCTACTAGAGTTGGTTGAACTACTATATGAACTCTAGTTGAATAGACTGAGTTCTATCAATAAGTTGGGTCTTGTGCCAAGTTGGGTCTTGCTTGAGATTTGGTGCTCTCCAAGGAGTTGGTGCTGATACAAAATAGTTGGTGTTGGGAAAATTCATATTACTAAATTCACACATATATACATATCAATTATACAAAATCTTACACAAACATCTGGTATCGCCTGTCCATTGTGATTATGATTTAATTTTTTTTAATCTGTTCAATTATGTTTTAAATGTTAACTTGTAAGAAGAATAAAAGTTAGAGAAATCCACACACTAATTAACCCCCCCTTCTCAGTGTGGGTGGTGTGTTCAACAATTGGTATCATAGCAGTTTCCTTCAACACAATTTAACCACTGGAAGGTAGATCCTGAAGAAATGGGTGGACAGATGGCTCTCTCCGCAATTGGAGCTCCCCTATTTGATGGAACAAATTATTCTTCATGGAGAGAAAATATGAAACAATATTTGAAGTCAAGAAGATCTGAATTTTGGAATTCAGTAGTAAGAAATCCCTAGGACTTAACTACCTCAAAGAATCTATCCAATATTGCAGTCCAAAGAAAAGCAAGGAAGAACAATGAAGTGGAATTGAATATTCTTCTCAATGGATTATCAGATACAATGAAGACAAGCATAGGACTATGCACATCCGCCAAGGACTTATGGCTAAAGTTAGAAGAGATGTATCAAACCAAAAGACAAGACACATAAGGCATTCCTATCAAGGATGAAGAGGAAGACTCAGCCATCAATAAAGGTAAAGAATCTCCACAATATTTCGACTGAAATAATGTTGATATTGAATACTCCCCTGCAAGTAAAGAAGAAGACTCAAATACAATAAAAGAATGTTCTGTTAGCATTTATCTCATGGAAGAAGTAGAAGAAGAACTATCAAAGGCCAAAAAAAAGGTTGATTGGAGTCTCTGCGAATACTGCTATGACCATAATGATTTAGACTATATCTATCTTCATGATTACACTAAAGAATTTATTGAAAAGAGTCAAAATCATATCTTGGAAATAAAGGAAATGCTCAAGGACAATGAAAAGATAATATATGAGAAGGATAATCAGTTAGAAGAAAAAGAAGAGGAGATGGAGAAGCTGAAGAAAGAAATTAGTCAAGTAAAAGAAAAGAAGAAGGAAGATGATGAGCTTAGCAATCAAAGGCATATCTTGGAAATAAAATTAAATCTCAAAGACAATGAATAAATCATATCTGAGCAAAAGATTCAATTAGAAAAAAAAAAAAAGAGATTAAAAGATTAAAAACAAAATTTATTGATCGAACAAAAGAAAAAGAAGAGGAGATCGAGAAGGCGAAGAAAGAAATTAGTCAAGTAAAAGAAAAGAAGAAGGAATATGATGAGCTTAGAAGTCAAAGACATGTCCTAGAAATAAAAGAAAAGATCAAAGACAATGAAGAAATCATATCCGAGCAAAAGATTTAGTTAGAAAACAAAGAAGAAGAGATTAAAAGATTGAAAACAAAATTTATTGATCTAACAAAAGAAAAGGAAGAGGGGATCGAGAGACTGAAAAATGAAATTAGTTAAGCAAAAGAAGAAAAGAAGGAAGATGACAAACCAATCAAAAGCCTTGCAAACCTAAAATAACTAAGGAAAATCTATGTCAATATTAAAATCCAACTTGAAGAAGCCAAAAGAAGGGAGGAGGTAGTGAGGAACCAACTGAACAAAAAGGAAGAATCATGTCATAAGTTGGAAGAAGAAGTTGTGAATCTTAGAAAGAAGGTTGAGAAGTCAAACATCCAAATCAAGTTCTTGAACAACTCCATGGGCTTAGATGAGATCTTGGATAGTAAGAGATCACCAAATGACAAATTTGGTCTTGGATACAACAAGGAACAAATCAATACTCCTAAGAAACCTGATGCAGGTCCTTCATTTGTAAAGGGTGAAGACAGGTCTGATGCAGGTCCTTCATTTGTACAAGGTGAAAAAAGGTTTGACACGGGTCCTTCATTTGTAAAGGATGAAGACAGGTCTGAAACAACTCCTTCATTTGTAAAATGTGAAAGCATGTATGACTCAGGTTCTTCATGCTCAAGAAATAAAAGAAACACTACAAAATTTAGAAGATCAGATCAAGGAAGACATCCAGAAGCTACTCATACACCTCAAAGCAAGTTTATAAGAGAGACACCTTCATGGATGAATCAAAGAAGGTATGAGAGTCTTTTTAATGGTTATTGTTTTTCTTGTGATGAATATGGTCACAAAGCCTTGGATTGTAGGCATCATGGAAGAAAACAATTTGGTAGGTTCAACAATAGTATAATATGTTGGAACTACAATCATGTTGGACATATTGCTACACATTGTTACACTATGAGATGCTACAGTTGTGGTGGATATGGCCACAAAGACAATAATTGTTGGAACTCAAGAAAATAGTCAATGAGAAATGCTTCATACACTACAACAAAAGGATTAAATGAAACATGGAAGAAAAATGAAGTTGCAGTAATAGAAGATCAAAGAACAAATTTCAAGAAACCAAGACACTCATAGATGTGGATAGCAAAGACTGAACAAGTGAACATGAGTGAAGTTAATTACTGCAAAAATAATTGCATTCATGTGACAAGCATAGTATAAACTTTCTTAGACAACTTTAGAGAAATGTATAGTAAAGAAGCATCTTGGATAAATATGGATACATTTGGTTAGAGATTGATGAGAATCAATGGGCAGATCCAAGGGATGTTTGAATAATATGAGCTACAATTGTGCAGTATTCTAGTAGGACAACGACATCCATAGAAGAAACATTCTGATGTACAAAATGATGTACATGACATCCTGTAGAGATAACAAGAGGAGGGACCCTGTCAGAAAGAGCTACCATTTCAGAAACAAAGGGGGAGAGTAGTCAGAAAGAGAGAGAGAGAGAATATTGACAGGGGGAGTCATTCAATTATGGCAGGTAGAACATGATTGTAGGAAGAGTTACCTAAGTTCAGATTATGTTCAGTAACATACAAAGATTTACCACATGAGGAAAAACCCTTTGCCATTGATGTCAAAGGGGAAGAGAAAAATTCATACGAAGAAAGCATCATCACAGGGGGAGTTTTTTATATGAAGTTAGTGGGTTGCCCTTAATGACAAAGGGGGATATTGTTGAACATATTTTCATTGATGTCAACAATCGATGTGATGATTTGTTGTTACGATGAATTATCATTACTATAGATGAGATTTTCATTGATGTAAACAATATATAAATTAGCATAAAATATCAAACAATGTGCAGAGGTCAAAAGCGTAAGTCTAGGAGGAGGAGCGAACAATATGTAGAAGATCAAAAGCGTAAGCTCAGGAGGAGGAGTGAACTAAAACAATTCATGATTATTGTTGATCATGATAGGATCAACAATGTTCCTATGATAAAAGCTCAAAAGGGTTATCAAATGCAGATATCAAAGATCAGAAGGAAAAGCGTAAGCTCAGGGTGAGAAGTCTCAGTAGCCGTCCGATCAGAAATTGATCATGTTGATCATCTCATATAAATGGATGTTAGTCATATGAGTGACCATGGGCTTGAGGACCATTGGAGGATCGTGACCATTGGATCTGCAAGCCAGATCAACGATAGGGATAAATTGCGAAGATCAGAAGGAGAATTAATCGACTCGGTAGTTCCAATCCCGCAATTGGCCTAGATCGTCAGATCTCATAGAATCGAATATCGATGACTATGGTTGATCCAACAAACGATAAGTTTAAGTAAGATTAAGTCATGACTATCGGATGCATAGTCGCCAAATCAATGATAGGGATAGATTGTGGAGATCGAAGGGAGAATTAAACATCATGCTAACTTCAATCCCGCAATTAGTCAGGTCTGTCAGATCTTATAGCTTCAAATATCGACAACTGTGGTTGACTCACCAACAATGCACAACTTCAAATTGCGGATTTTGGGTGTCGAGTTAAATCACTCAGAAGTTTTGGTTCCAAAATCATCGTCAACCGTTGATCTGCTTTGAGTGTTTTCATAACCGTTGGATCACTTTAAAGTGGAAAGATAGGATAAGTGGGGAAAAGGTTGAGAATTTGATTATCCGAATACCTGTCAGCCATCAGATCAAACCCAAATTCTCGTCAGCCGTTGGATCATATTAAAGTGGAAGGATAGGATAAGAGGGGCTAAAGGGTTGAGAATTTGATTATATGAATACCCATCAGCCATCATATCAATCCTGAATTCTCATTAGTCGTCAGAGCATTCTCGAGTAGAAGGATAGGATAAGCAAGGTAAGATATGAGATCTCATTTATGTGAATTTTCGTCAGTCGTTGGATCATTCTAAGTTCAAGGATAGGATAAGCTAGAAGATCAACACCATATATATATTAATCCATTGATCTAAGAACATGATCGACCAACAACGTTTAGTTTGGGTCTAAAGTTGCGAGGAGTTTACGCTATGGAGAAATCTCACTTTAAGAATTCAGTTTGAGATTTGAAATACCTGAAGCCCAAAAATCCGAAATGAATAAGGACCATCGAATTTGGAGGACATACGATGGCCATTGGATCAGGGTTGTTGGTCAATATACCATGTTAGCAAGGACACGCAGTAGACCATGTCTACAAGGACATGTATCAGACCACGTCAGTAGACCACGTCTACAAGGACATGTGGCAGACCACGTCAGCAAGTACACATGGCATAATCAAATGATGACAAGTGTCGAGAGGAAATTGGCTCATTCCATGTCAACAAGTGACGTAAGCAAGTTACGTCACTCTAGGAGAATTATTTCGGGACTTTCACCACCAAGAAATGTCAAAAGTCCCGAAGTCATGAAGGATAAAGTTCCGAAGTCACTCTCAGCCATCGATCTGAGATACCCTTCGGATACTATTCTAACCGTTAGATCAAGGAGATGAATATGTATCACATAAAGAGATCTACATCGACAGACCATGCCAGAAAGAAACTATGACAGACCACGTCAACAGTCCATGTCAGCAAGGACATGTGGCACAGTCACAAACATTTTTCATTAAGTGGCATATGCAAACCCCTACAAAATCCATAGAGACATTTGACACGAAAGTACATTAAGTGGCATATACAAACCCAATTTTATATTACTTGGTTTTCTAGTGGCACACATCACACATCCTTTTAGATATTTGGAAACATTTTCATACATTCAAGTCCAATAACAATAACATTGTAACTGAGTTATTGTTTTTCCTATACGAAAAATGACCAAAAACAAGAGAAGTATGTGCTTCTGTAATTACATGCACTCTTTCATCTCGTAGAATATACAATTTTTCAAGATGATATAACCGTTTGTCATGTACATCATATTATATTTCTTCCACTTTAGTACCATGGATTAGGGTTGCATAAACACATTTAAAGTCTTCATCTCTAGCATATTGTTTAATTTAACTTTCATGAGCTAATGAACTATGTTGTAAAAAATGGATGCATTAATAGAAGGTATAGATAACATATCGACAACTTTGTTTTGTATACCTTTCTTATATCCAATGACCAAATGGAATTGTTGAAAAAATACCATCCACTAAAAATGGAGTGATTTTTGTATCTTGGTTTGTAATCAATATGGATGATTGTCTCTTTTCCCATCAAATAGTGTTTCCAATTCTTCACACTATGAACCAAAACATACAATACTTTGTCATAATAAGGATACTTTATTATTGCTCTAGTGAAGGTCTCAGAATGGTAACAAATTGGTTTTGTCCTGTTTATTAACACTACACCCATGGAATAATCACTTGGATTAGTTTCAATATCAAATGATTGCTATAAATTTGGTAATGCTAGAACCGAGGTTGTACTAATATTTAATTTCAAGGTCTCAAAATATTTTTGTTGTTTACTTCCCCACTAAAAGACCTTCTTAGTACTTGTCAAAGAATGTAAAGGAGATGCAATAAAAGAAAAGTTAGCAATGAAGTTCCTTCAATACTAAATTCCCCCTAGGTATATCCTAACTTCTATTACATTATTAGGCTTAGGCCACTTCATAATGGATTCAACTTTAGAGGGATCAATTTTCAATTCACCACCCCCCTACTATATATCCCAAATAAACTAAATATGTTTTCCCAATTTCACATTTTGACACATTTAGATACAAATTTTGTTTTTTCAAAACATCTAAGACTTTCCTAACATGCTTTACATGATCTTCCCAAATTTTACTGAAAATAAATATATCATCCAAGTAGACTATTACAAAGTCATCTATGAATGGCCTAAATGCATCATTCATAACCTACATGAAAGTAGTGGGAGCATTACAAATCCCAAAGGGCATAAATAACCATTCAAATAAACCTTGTTTCATTTTAAAATCAATTTTCCAAATATCATCGTTAAAAATACTTGATGATAACCACTTCTTAATTCTAACTTGGTGAAATAAGTTTCATTTTTAATCGATCGAATAATTAATCAATATGAGGAACAAGGTACTGGTACTTCACAAAAAAAAAATCAATTCCCTAAAATCAATACACATTCTCCATGTACCATCCTTCTTTGGTACCAACAAAATGGGCGATCCACATGGATATGTAATTGATTAGATGACTCCTTTCTTGAGAAAATCCCTAAGTTTCTTCTTTATTTATTCATTCTCAATCATATAAAACCTATACATGCCAATGTTATAAAGAGGTTCATGTTGTTTTAGCTAAATATCATGTTGTATATCTCTCCTTGGAGGTAATCCTTGTGGATCCTGAAACACTTCAACACAGTTAGAAATAATATCAACTAATTAATATTTATGTTTAGGATCACATCCTTTGAAATATTTGGATTTATCATCATCCTTATCTTTTACAATCATGAGTACAAAATTATTTCTTGCATTTGCAAGTCTTTTCATTTGTCCTATAGTAACAAGATACAAGTTAGTCTTCACAAGATGGGATTTTACAATATACTCAATCCCATCCTTTGTAAGATGATACTTTTTCTCCTTCCCATAAAAACTAAATTTCCTATCATACAAATAAGGTATTCCCAAACAAATTCCACAAATATAAAGTGGTACGACAACTAATTCTACATCATCTATGAATTTAGAGGCGATTTCACATATGACCTTACATTGTTTAGATACATGTAAGTTAACATATTCACATACCCATCCCAAAGGATATGGTTTTGGATGAGGTTTAGTTTCAAGTCCCAATGTCTTAATTCTTTTTCCAGAAATTAGATTATCTTGCGAACCACTATCAAAGAGCGTATCAATCTTAGTATTTTTTGAGATAACTCTAATAATAGCTCACTTATTTTCCTTTCATCATGCATAGTTTCATATTTTAAAGAATGAGTATTAGAACTAGAACTAGAACAATAAGATGTACCTTGTATTTCAATGGTTGTGATCTTGGTTTCATCACCTAAATTCGATCCAAGATCTTGTTGGATTGTAGTTGTGGTCTCCTTATTACCCTTCTTCTTTTTGAACCTCTTTGGTCTTAGTTCTGGATGAATTTTCCAACACTTAGCCTCTATATGTCCTTCCTTTTTAGAATGTGAACATGAAGGATTCTCATCTTCTTTCTTCACTATGATTGTTCATTTCATTTTACCCTTTGTTTTGTGATTTCCTTCAATTGGATGAACTAATTTCTTTGAGAAGTTTTCCTTGACATTCTTTCCCCTTGACTCAATATGAGTAGCTTGGAGACAAACTTCATCAAGATTAGTTGGATTAAAAATAATAATAGTATGTATCAAATAGCTATGCAACCCACCAATATAATTCAAAAGAGTTTATTGTGTATAAAGAGGAATTCCCGATGTCAATTTCCTCTTTCTAAACTATTGAATATAGCCTTGCACATTTTGTCTATTTTTCTTACGTTATGCCAATCCATTATTGCTTGTTGAATATACCCTAAAGGATAAAATGTATTCTTTAATTCAACTATTAATTCATACTAGGAAGATATGATTTTACCTTTCTCAAGAGTATCTTCTTGATTCTTACTCTCCCACCAAATCAGTGATGTGCCTCCCAATCAGACAATAGCTAGTTGGAATTTTTCTTCTTCATCCACAATTTTTTGAACCCTACAATATACTTCAATTTTCATGATCCAATGATCCAATATCTCTACATTAATCTCTCCATTACACATTGGAAAATTAAATTTCAAGTCTAATTTCAAAGTAGGAAAATTAGAATCAACTTTATTTGGTTGTTTTTTCCATGGAATTGAAGAGGAACTTGAACTTGAAGAAGATGATGGAGATGAAGGAGTTTTAGGAGAACCAATACCACCTCCTTCTCCTTTGCCTTGAATTGGGATTTTTTCATTCTTATTTCATTCCTTATATAATTATTCCACCATGGTTGTCATCTCCAAAAAGAATTTATGAAACATCACTTTTGATTCAAAGGGGTTTTCTTCCTTTGGAGATTCCATTGTTTGCCTTTGGAATGCACATCTCAAACCAATATCAAGATTGTACTCTTCAAGTGAACATTCCTACCACTTGATCTTAGACCTGGTTAGCATTCAACACCAACACTTGTGCAAATCCACATCAACATATGAGTTAATTCTTGATCAATAGGTTTGATACCAAACTTGATTTGAAATTAGTGTTAAATGTTTTGATCACTAATTTTGTTCTTATAGAAATAAAAATCAATATTTAAAGGTTGAAATTAAAACCAAAACTAAAATAACATAGTGTCGGGCGTAGGCCTATTTTGAGGAAAGACCCAATTTTGAAAGGAAAGGCCTAATTTTGGAGAAGAAGAACTGACAAGAAAAGAATCAAGTGCGAGGAAAAGAAGCATGCAAGGTGCGTAGGCAGGAGAAGCTAACCGTGTTAGGGTTAGGGTTTTGGAAAAGATTGTAACAGATAGAATCCTATAAAATAGTATAAGTAAGAACATAGGAGGTCTAGGTCGGGGTTTTTCTTAGCTCGAATATTAGTTAATTTTGACTATTGTAGTTTAGTTATTGTTCTGATATTTTTGTAAGTTGTTGAGTTGTAGAAGAGGCAAGTAGGCCAGATTTTGAGGGTTAGATCACATGTTGATGAGCCTAGTGTGATCCAGTCCGCCTCACTGAAGTTATTTAACCTTTTCATAATTATATGATGGGAGATGTAGAGTGCGCAATGCCATATTTTGCAGAAATCTAATTAAAAGAGAATGTAAGTCAGATCTTTGTGGACATATCCCAGGAGGGGGTGAACCATGGTAAAACTTGTGTTATATGTGATGTTAAGTGTATGTTTACTTTCTATCAATGATTGATCATGTTTACCTTCTGTCAATAAGTTACTTATGAATGGATAGTTAAGCTAAAATAGGTTACAATGCATGCATGACCTAAAAGATGAATGTATCATAGGAATAATAGAAGGGATAATCAAATTAATGCCATGAAGAAGATCAAATGCAATCCTATATCCCCACTCCTTCCTAGACTGCAAGCACTTGAGCTTTGCAGTCACCCATAGGACTATCTTGGGTGAGACTGCGCAAAGCACTCTGTGTGTTTCGTTGCCTTCTGGTTTACCAGGAGGGCTGATAGTTTTAGAGGGTTTTGTTGGAAACCTATTTAGATATGAACCTAGGTCAGCCCGAGAAGTAGAAGTGAAATAAGACAACCAAAAAATGGTTATGTTTCCAGCTACAACTACATGGGATTGAGTGGAAGAGATCCATAGAAGAAGCATACTGAGAATGAAGGTATAAAAAGGAATGTTCATGCCATGGAATCCAATTAAGGAGGAGATCGAAAGATGGTTGAAAACAAAGGAAATTGAGTTTTCACAGAAGGATAACATAAAACCTAAGTTAACACCACACAAATATCTTGACAAATACATGTTTAATGACCCTCATGAGGTATTTTTTTGTGATTTCCCACATTTTTTGCAGGAGTGGATATTGAGGTTAAAATACAACCACCCAACAAATCGAATCAGAATAGATGGAGTGGAATCTTGTGGAGATCACGCAGTTACAAGAAGTTTATGCACACAATAGATTTCTGGTTAGACAATATTGTTGCAGGGTTTGTCACCAAATTTGTAGTAGATAATGCAATGTCTTAAAGCGCAACAGAGAAGGATTTTCTAAAAGGACCTAAAGGTAGGTATATTAGATCATTGTATACTTCAATCAAGGTTTTATTATAGAAAAATGATGTGATGACCATGGAATCAGAGAACTAAACTTCTCTGTGTGCATGGGGGAAGGGGGGGAGCACTGAAAAGAGGTGGAGAAATGAAGGAAGAAAGGGATAAGGGAAAGAAGAAGGATGCCATGGAACCAATCATGATGGAGGAAGACTAGATAAATTAGATAATGGAAACAACTAGAGAGACGTGGAGTGGAGTATCTTAGAGAGGGCTTAGCAAGAGATTATGAAGAGGTAGAGGATCTCCGGGCTATTGATGAAATCCTACACGCAACTTATGAAATTAAAACATGAGTTCCAAGGTGTTATCTCCTCAAATAAATTGGTGGAAAATTTTCTTTTGAGGTGATAGGTTGTGGTCCAAAATTTATTCCTAAATTTTTGTAGGTAGGTTAGAGAGTCTATTTTCTGTAAATAAGTTTAGAAAGAATTTTTGATTTGGTTTGGTCAAGCAAAAGTCAGAATCTCAGGTTTCGGTGGTTTAGGTGAGCCTGAAACGTGCTCATTAACCATCAAAAGCCTTTGTTCCCGGTAGTTAAGAGGGCAAAGCAAAATTGCAGTTAACTACCGAAAACCTTTCAACGGGAAAAATGAAAAGGTCGTGCTTTCACACAAGCCAGTTGCCAATTGGCGCAATGATGGAAACGTAACCGCCGAAAGCTCATGAAGGTGGTAAGGTATGCACATTCTAGTTATATCTATCCAAAAAATTGAGATCTTGTTGTCCTTTCAATTGCATTTGTCTTTTCAAAATTAAGACTCGGCGATGATACAAAAATTCATGCATGTTGTCACATAGCCTCTCACCATTTCCAGTCACAAGTACACAATCCATTATAACCCCATTAAATCTCTCATTTAATATTCATTCATTATCAATTTGAAATCAAGAGTTATTGAGATAATCTTGAGTCTGTGATTTCATCAAACAAATGCATTTCCAGAGATCATAATCCCATTTCCCATGGTGATCGTCGAGCACAATTAGAGTCCAACAAATCACTCTCAAGATAATTGGCATACCAATCAAGCCAGGTCGATTCAGCAGGCAAGTTCAAAACCCATCTTGTTTTAGTTTAAATGAATATCTCACCGAAACTCGAAATTTTCGGCATGCTTTCAGTCAGTTTGTTGCCTAAACTCGGTTAGTGTTTGAGCTTTGTGATCTGAACTCTGTGTCACCCTATCCCATTTTCTCTTTCATGAGTCATACTCTCTGTCATCCTAAATCATAGAGTCTTTGTCTCCTTGGCACTCGGTTTTCTTTAATCAAAGGTACAGTCATCATTTACTAATGCCGAAAGCAGGGCCAGTTCTGAGGGTTGAAGTGGATGGAGTTTGGTACCTTGAGGCACACCCTGAGGTGTCCGAGTTCTTCAAGTAGACTAGAGTGTATACCTATTGTGAAAAACTAGCATATTTTCATCAATAGGTGTCCAAGACTTTTTTTAGATCGTATGATGGAAAAACAACAACAGTGGGAAAGGAACAGTTTGTGGTTGATGAGGCAGCCATAGTTGAGTTCACAGGTCTTCCCAGAACAGGTGAATGTTGGTTCAAATCAATGGTATATTCAAACATTGAGTTTAGGTCCTACCTACAGCCTCTGCATAAATATCTTACATGGAAAAAAGAAATACGAATGTCTTATCTGGAACCTAAATGGCAATCTCTCTTGAAGGATATCTTTTTATATATCACCCGTGAAGGTAGATACAACAAAGTCATGTTCTACCACTTCAAGATTTTAAATCATTTCACAGGGAGATCTCCCATCAATTTACCATTTTACCTGCACAAAACCCTCACGAAAATGTCTAAACAGGTCAAGGCCAAGCCCATTAAGGTGGCAAGCAGATTGTCTCATCAAGGACTCATTACTCTTATTGTCAAAGAGTCATTGAGGAAAAGGCAGGTAGATTGGAACTATTTCCTCTTTTGGAATGAATTCCATACTGATTGGCAACAACAAGAGAAGGGTAAAAAGGCTGCCACTAAGAAGACTATTACTCCTAAAAGCAGTCATAGAAAACAGAAGGGTATCTCACCACCAAGAGATTTGATAGAATCATCCTCTGTTAAAAAGAAAAGAATCAAAAGAAAGTTATAGTTTGAGGGTGAGAAGTCCAAGGACCCTACTACAGGAAGTAACCCTTTAAACCTACCCTATAGTGATTCAGAGCCAGAACAAGAGTTAGCAGAGACACATGGTAATGTACAGGCTGGACAAGTTGCAGACGATTGTTCCAACTTACCTTCACCAACTCCTCCAGAGGCACACAGTCCACCAGTGGAAAAAGCCTCTTTAAGTAAGCCTAAAGCATCTAGGGCACGAAAAATCAATAAAATCCTACAACAATCTATGAAATGGAAGTCTTGGAAAGCGTTTTTAAAAAAGGCTAATACAGACTTGACTGAAAGAAATGCAGAGCTTTTCAAAATAAACCAAACCCTCAAAGAGAAGCATGACAAGATCAAAGACAGGAACATGGTATTGATAAGGGAGAACATGAAGATGTACAGACAGCTTAGAATTTTGAGGTTGAAATTAAAAGAGTCTCAATCACCAGCACAGGAGAAAACCGGTTTGGAGACTTTAGATAACTTAGCTACAACCATGGTAGATACACTAGAGCCTTCCACACAACCAGTTGAAGTTTGCAGATGTGCACGAACAAGGGCTGCATCATCCAAAAAACCTTGAACATTCAACAAGGAATCAAGGTAATCATTTTTGCAAATTTTGAAGTTTTCTCAAAGATGAAGTTTCAGTGGTTTAGGCGAACAGGATGACTGTTCATTAACCACCGAAAACAGAGCTTTCGGTAGTTAATCCACCTAGGATCCTTCTAGGTTAACCACCGAAAGCCTGTCACTGCCAGAATGATTGAATTTTTGCACAGATCGAAGTTTTTTGAGTTGGAATGGTTTGAAACCTCTTCAAATGGACATTTGATGAATTGTCAAGTCAGATCCAATAGCTATTTTTGATGGATAATGGAAACAAGAGGTGTTTCAAACGTTTTTGGTACCTTTGACAAAGGCAAAAAATCAGGATGCTTACTCAAATCAACAGATTCGAATTTGTATCTCTTGGAAAAGTCATCACTCAACCTTGGAAGGCTATCCTGCACTGCACCATTACTCTACAAGAGATGAAGACCATGAAATATGGGATTGACCTCATTTTTGGGGATCATTCCATATCTTTTGCAAACTAAATTTTGACTTTCTATCCTTAGCATATTTGATCCACGCTTTCAGGATCTCAAAACTGCATTGTAAAGTTATAAAGCTAAAGGTAGAATAAGAACTAAGGGTTCAACTTTGGAGACTTTTTTCATATTATGTACTCAAACTTCTCATTTTCATATTAAGTAATACAAGCTTCTTTTACCATAACTTGTTCAGATTTCATCTTCTTATCTATTCTGTACTTGCACCTGGATATTATATTCATGTTGTTATGCTTGTTTATGCCCGATAACTGTCATCTTATTATTGCATTCATAAGTTAAACTTTGCAAGTATTCCAGTGATTATTGTAATTGGCCATTCATATATGCTTTATATGTGATTCTGCTGATATAATAGTTATTTCTCCATACATCCCTTTATTTATAAACTCTATGAACATTTGTGGTTGAAAGCCTTGTCCATCTAAATGTGTTCATGCATGTTTTGAGTGAGAAATGATTCAGTCCTCCGACTTGATCCAAACCCACACTTATTATTGAGAAAACAGTTACCAAAAGATTAAGTTACCAGGCATCTCTAACTTACAACCTAGGAGAGTTTCTTGGAGTGCTAACACAAGGGAAGGAATAGAAGGAAGAACACCAATCCAGGTTAGTGTCATTGTGGAACCCATAACCCCATGTGTGACTAGCACACCAGAAAGAGCACCACCATTTAGACAACTGAATTTTAGTGGAAGAGATACAACAGGAAACACATCTAAACAAGGAGAAACAATTGGAAGAGCCAGTTCAGGAAGTAACAATCAAATATCTACATTGTGTGGAGGTAGTATTTCAACGTAGTTCAAAATGGCAGGACATGATTCCACGATCAGGTTACCATAATTTTGGGGAGAGGCATCTGAGGACCCTGAAAAGAGTTTATTCATCTGTGAGCATATATTGGAATCAAAGTAGATCACAGATGAGGATACAAAACTTGCACAATTAGCTATAACACTAAGAGATCGTGCACTAGATTGGTACATGAGCCTAGCTATAAACAGTCCACTAGGTGTAACAAGGACTATTGCAGATGTGAACAAGCTACTGATAAATAAATTTCAGAAGCCTATATTAGAATATCAGTTCATGAATGAAATGGTCAAAATCAAGCAGAAACAAGGTGAGTCTATTTGGGATATTGATTAGAGGCTTAAACATGATGTAGCCCCCCTGAACCCTCAGGCCAAGACCCGCACCGGATCGTTCTAAATCTGCCCCTTGAGTCTAATTGACTCTTTGATTTCCCCACAGGGAATCCCACACACACAACAACAGTGTATCCACAGGTCCTTATGAGTATGCCTGTGCGATCGAAACACAAAGCATCACTCAAATCTCCTGACCTTAATAGTATGGTTGCGCCCTTCTCCAAATCGAGACTTTTCTTTTCTTTTCAGGATTTCAGGTTTCTCGATTTCGCGAATCCTATTGTCGAGTTTCTGACTCTTCAACCCTCTGAAACCTAAAATGACGAATTTCCAAAATTCTTGGCTGCATCCTCCTCCATAGTTGTATCACGTTTCGTGACTTTGGGAATTCTAATGCAAAGAAACCCAACCTCTTGTCTTCATAACTTCCAAAATGACGAACACCGATGCGTTCAGCAAAGGCTAGCTCCCCCATGAATTTTTCACCGATTCAAAGTTTCAGACTTCGCGACTTCGCGAATCCTGATGCAAGGCTTCCAGCTCTCCAACCTATGAAACCTTGAATTCTGAAATGGTACCTCTAATGGGATCAATGGCTATAAGCCTTCCTTCGATCCAACGACCTGCGTGATTTCGGACTTCCGGGTACCGGGAGTTTGAAACTCTCAATTTCAAACCACTATCTCCTCGGGTTCCCGAACCCTGAAACACAAAAATGATGAAACACCACTTCACCAATACTTCACGTTTTGCAACTTCAAGGTTTTCAATACAAAGGCCCATGTCTCCTTGTCATTAGGATTTCTCGTATTCCAAATCTCGAATTACCGAAATCTCAAAATTCTTCCCTTGACAATTCCTTTCGTGATTTGGGAGTTAGAGTGACCAAGGGTCTTGGCTTACACTCTAGACTTACAAGCTCTGAATCCCTGAAATGGTCTGACGCTCCAAATAGATCATGATCAACGGTCCAAGTTGAATCTTGATACCAAAGTGATGGGTTTGTCCTCCCCTATCCACCTTGCAGCTTCTCTGGATCCTACGGTCCTCGCAACTTCGGGAATTCTCCACAGAGAATTTCAATCATTCAATTTCTTCCTTGACATCTTCTGTGAAATGAACTAGTATTTTTCCACTGGAACTTAACTTCAGCGAGGTGACTTCGACCCTGTCTCCCTTTGAACACTTCAAAGGTATTAACCCTCCTGAGCTTTCTCTGGAAACTTCAAGCCTTGAAAGAACTCCTGCACACACTCCTTGCGACAATCTATCAAATACTTCTGGGTATTTGATCTCCTCAACTCTGTGCACTCCCTGCAACAATAGTCCTTAAATCTTTAACCTTAGTTGATAAGTCCTAAGACTTCCAAAATCCTATGCACTCCTTGCACGACTTCTGTGCTTCTCCCGCACTTTTGTTGGAATGAGACCAACAATATCTCTCCTGAGCTTTCTGAGATAAAACTCAGAATCCTTCGTCAACGCACACCTTGCAGATGTTTCACTGCACTCCTTGCAGGAACTTCTCTCACTCAGAAAGAGAAAGAATTGAAACTCATTCTCTTTCTATCTCAGACTTCAAACATTCAACATAAAATCACACATTCGACACAACATTGAAACAAATGCATAAACAGAGAGAATAAAGCCACCATACGCATACCATTCAACATATGTAAGAAGTAAACACCATAACACCATGAAATTTGAGTCAAAGCTTCATATATTAACTCAAATGCTCCTGTACATGGGTTCTTCTCTACAAATTTCTCCTTCATCTCTCTTCTTCTTATTTTTTCTAATGATACAACAATACAAGAATGAGGGTGTCTATATCCATTTTCCCTCCTATGTTCTATAGCTGTCTAATCTAACATTCATATCTACCTAATTTCATTAACTGGGCTTAAATGCCTTAGTATACTACAGATGAGAGCAATCACTCAAGATCTGTTTACAACCTCCAGGATATAAATGCAAAGTACGCCTTCTTCCTAATTATTACATTAATTCCTTTTAAGTTCAAAATTCAAAATGGTTCTTATGAAAACGTGCTCTTTTCTTCCTTTGCGCATCCAACTATTTCTTTGGCTTAGTCGTGTGCTTTGCACGATGCTCCTACATCATACTCCCTCGCTTGAAAATTTGCATGAACTCCTGTTCATGAGCTCTGGCATGGTCTTTCCATGCTTCTGAATTCCCACTTCATCTTCCCAACTGGCATCTTCAATTGGATGTCCTTTCCACTTGACCAAGTATTCAAAATACTCCTTCCTCCTAGTCTTTTTTCTAATCCGCTTGTCAATTATGCCTTCTATCTGTGGATTTTCAACTACAGGTATTTGTTTAGTCCATTGAACCTCTGTCTGTTCATCCTCTGATCTTGCGTCTTCAGCTCTGTAAGGGTATAAATCCGCAACATTGAATATCGATGAAATTTCGATCCCATCAGGTAATTCAATCTCATATGTGTTTGCCCCAAATTTCTTCACAACCTTGCATGGTCCAATCTTTTTCATCTTCAGTTTGTTATATGTCCCCCCTTGGGAATCTCTCCTTCCTCAGATGTGCAAGAATCAAATCACCAACTTCAAATTTAAGTTCTCTCCTATGTTGATCTACTCTGTGCTTATATTCTTGATTTGAATTTTGCAATCATTCCTTAATTCAGTTGTGAATCTCCTTCATTGCTTCTGCAAAGTTGTCACATACCCACTACCTAAATCGGATTTTTCTGGTCTTCTGTCAGATTAGGACCCCTAATTATCCATGGAGGCCCAGCATAAGCTGGCTCTTTCTCTCTCTCTCTCTCTCTCTCTCTGTTCCCATGTGATCGCGAGTCATGTTCATGGTTCAATTTGAACGCAATGCCTATTTGTATTTCGTGCCTCAGCGCTACAGTAATGTCTAAACGTTCGACTCTGCTTTCGCCGGACCCCGACAGGGCTAGCGACCGACCAATGGGGACGAATCCCTATAGGGTCAACAAATGGCCAATAGGAACAAATCTCAACAGGGGTAGAGAACCGCCAGTGAGAACAGGCCCCGTCGCATGGTCAAGTGGAATACAGGTGGCGAGAAGGGAAACTCGACACGAT
>JASDQU010500837.1:33265-45496 GCA_032191745.1 Picea mariana | reverse complement strand
ATCATCATGATCCCAATTTCTCTCCCCCTTTGACATCAATGGAAAAGGGTATGGATTCTCCCCCTGAGTTTAATGGAAAAAGGTAATCTTCTTCTTTCGGGCTACTCCCCCTAAACATGTGGCACTCAATAATACTTCATCCTTATTTTTGGTCTTTGAGACTTTTTCTTCCTTGGAATCCTTTCGTGTGGATTCTGTCTTCTCTCTCTTCTTCATGTCTAGGATGTATATATTGTTCGGTCTTTTTGTTGTAGTTGCAACCAATCTTCCTGATTTATTTTCTCTAATTTTACATTTTCGGGAGTCAAACGTAAGGGTGTATCCCTGATCACATATTTTGCTAACACTGAGGAGATTATGCTTCAAATATTCAACCAATAGGACTTTTCTGGCTTTTACATTTTCACTTCCAAGCTTTATAGTTCATTTTCCAAGTATTTTGGTAGATGAGTCATCTCCAAATGCAACATTTCCACCCTTTTTGTTCAAGCTGACAAATTTTCTTTGATCTCTGATCATATGAGATGAACACCCACTGTCTATGAACCATTCATCTTCTTCTTTTCACTCTTTAGCGACTAATTCTATTCTAAAATTTTCATTGTGTGGAATTTCTTTCCTTTTCCATGTTGAAGCTGGTATGCAGACATTTGGCATATGATTATCTTGTCTGGGTTCATGATCTATTCTTCTGTAGTTTCCTTCATAATGATTGCTTTCATACCTGATGGGAGAGGATCTTCTTAATGTCTCATTCTTTCTGAGTTCTATTTTTATATCTTGTTGTTCAACTCGTTCTAGAGTGTTGGTTTCATCATTTTCAACTTCCTTCTCTTTTTTTGTTCGCTTCAAACTGTCATTGTATCCTAGTCCTGTCTTGTCGTTTGGAGATCTTTGACTGCTAAGGATATCATTTAATTTTTCAATGTTTTTTTTGAACTTCTTCAACTTTTTTGTTGTCAATAGTAGCTCCCCTTTTGTGTGATCCAATTCTGCTTTCAATTTCTCATAATCTTCTAATTGTTCCTTCAAGCTATTAATGGTCTTTTCATGTTTGTAATTCTCTTCTTCACAACTACTCAATTCACCTTTTAGTATTATGTTTGTGTTTCTAAGATTGCTATTTTTAGTTTCAACATGCTTCAACTTTTCAAGATTCTCATCTTCTTGTTCACTCTCTACATTGTCTTCATATCCCCAAAAGGAATCAAGGTTGGTTTCTTCATCTGAATCTTCTTTACAAATGATTTATTCTTCTTTAGAATTCTTATGATCATCATCCTAGATTTCTTGGGTTATGAAGAGGACTTCTCCTCCATCATTATCTTCTTCATAACTCTCATCTGAGGAGATGTCATCATCCTTGGAGTAGAAGCTCTTTTTATTGCTGATACTTCTCTTTTTACAGTAACAATTTTCAACAATATGTCCTATTCTACCACAATTAAAGCATTTGAGAGGAGTCTTACCTTTGTATCTTCCACTTCATTTTTTGAACCTTCTTACGAAATTTGCTACTTCATCATCAAGGTTGTTATCCTTGTCTTTTTTCTTATTTATGGATTTAAAGGCTGCTTCATTGTTTGTCTGGTTACTTTCTATACTTTTTCTCATTTCATATGCCATAAGAGTCCCATGTAATTCATCCATTGTCATTTTGGTCAAGTCCCTAGTTTCTTCAATGGCAGAGACCTTAGCATCATACTTCAAGAGAAGTGATCTCAACACTTTTTGTACAACCAACAATTCATAGAGATCTTCACCTAATCCTATGATAGCATTAACAACTTCATCAACTCTAAGAAGATAGGTTGCAATATCTTCCTTTTCATTCATCTTCAAATTTTCAAATTCTACTCTATGTCGTTGAAGCTTGACTTGCTTAACTTTTGGATCACCTTCATAGATATTCTTGAGTTTGTCCCATACCTCTTTAGCAGTGTTACATCCCATCACTTTGCCAGCAATGGTTAGTGTCAATGCTACTAGAATAACATGTCTGGCTTTTGAATTACAACTCATAAGATTCTTCTCATTTGGATCGGTTGGAGCATTATTTAGGATTACATAGCCATTCACAACTGAGTACCAAATGTCTACTCCCAAAGCCGTTAGGTAAGTTCTCACTCTTTCACTCCAGTATGCATAATTTATTCCATCAAATTTTTGAATCCCATTTGAAATGTGCTCATGGTCATCCATCTCTGCTCGGGATTTTCCTTCCAGTGGTTAAATTGTTCTGAAGGCAACCTGCTCTGATACCAATTGTTGATACTGAGAGTGGGGTGAATCAGTATCAAGTACAATTTAAAAACCTTTTCAACTTATAATTAAACCATTCAATTATATCCAATGAGCAATGAACACTAGTATAAGAGTTACACCAATACACCACAATACACCATGCACAATATATGAGAAATAATCAACAGTGTTTGTTCAAGGGAAGTAATGACTTCCAAAGGTAGCTATAGCTTCCAAATGTAGAGGGAGGGATAAACCTCCAAGAGGACGATACAATCCTCCAATATCAATAGATATTTGAACTCTCCATCCTTACCCCTTCCTTCCACCCAAGAATATATGAGAGATAATAAAACTTTACATTAAATCATCACCATCAACCAATCATCACATAGAACCTGATAATGTTTCCTGGGACTTCTTCAATTTCTGCAATTCTTCAATTCTTGGAGTACTTTGATCTTGTAGATAATATTACTCAATGTATTCTCTAAAACTCCTCCAATTTTCACTCCTTGAATCCTCCCCAAAAAGAGGTTATAGAAAGAATGGTAGACTTTATTCAATTCTGGTCTATTCAGAAGACCCAACTTGTACAACATCCCCCATGCTCAATATTCAACATCTTATTTTAAAACTCACACAAACGAAACTAAACTTCATACTCTTTCCAATGGAAGTGGACCCACTTCATTTGGACTCTGTATGAATAATTTATGACTTTTTTACCCGGAACACCTGTTTATTGACTAGCTTCGGGACTGGTCACAAACCCTATCTTCCACAGAGTGTACCTCCATAATTATAGAGAATCAAAAGCTGAAAGTTTTACCAAAGGTACCTTGATATGTATTATCAACACCATAACGATTTCACCATCTGAACCATTCTAGAAAAAACATTATAGAAAAAATGGTAAGATGACCTGAAAATAACATACTTTAGAACACATCACCAAAAGACTTCATCCTCCCTTGAAATCTGGCCTTATTTTCTTCTTATTACCTATGAAATTTGACTTGTATCAAATTAATGTATAATGATGTTTATTTATACCATTTATGTAACTTCCTTTAAACATTAGGGTCGACCTGACACTTTCTTATTTTGTAATTCTTTTCTTTAATTATCTTTAGGGCCTACATGTACTTCCTTCTTCAATTCACTTTGTCATCTTCAAAAATTCATTTCCCCTCAACCATGAGGATCCACATGAAATTCCACATACCACTGGAAACAACATGATGTATACTATCCATCCATGGGTGTTGTATTTTCATGTGCATTTTCTTTCATGTCCAAATACCTTCATCAATCTTGCGGTCCAAAACCCATGACTAGGGTTGACATCAATGACAACAATCAATCTTCCAACAAATACAAGTGCCATGAATATCTCAAAGAACCTCGTAATGAACTCCAATATGAAGCACATTCCAATCAAGTATCACTTTCTATGGTAGTAGGTTGCAGAAACGAACATCAGAGTTGAGTATGTGGGCACAAAAGAACAAGTGGAGGACATCTTTACAAAACCACTTCCATAGGAAGCCTTTGAATATCTTTTCTAGAGACTAGGAGTAATTTCTACTCCAAAAAGAATACTTTTGAATTCTTATCTTATATGTCTTAGATGTACACGAGGAAGCACCATAAATAGGAAAAAGGTGGAGAGTTTTATTAGATGCAAAAGGTAAATTCTTGGAGAGAGAGCATAGAGGCATGTTTCCAAGGGGAGCGATTGTCACAAGGGAAGAATGAGTGATATGACTTCATAGTGATACCCTTTATCAAAGGGGGAGATATTATTCATATGAAGGGAAAGAGAGTAATCAAAGGATTATAAACACAAAGAAAAATGAAAGTCACAAAGACGGGGGGAGCAACCCCAAAGAGTGTTCAGTTAGGGGAAACAACCCCAAATGGAGATACCCTTTGCCATTGATTTCAATGGGAGATAGATAGAAACATTGATAAGGAGTATAGGCATGCATGTTATCATGACTAAGTGTTTCCATCAATGTCTGTGTTGCCATCAATGCCAAAGGGGGATATTGTCAGGCAGTTGACTTAGGTTGATGGATAGTTGGTATGTATTATTGGTTGTCATTGATGTAAACTATTGGAGAGTGATATTGAAGATTGATGTCAACCCTTAGGGATTGATGTCAACCCTTGGAGAAAGTATGGTAGCAAATTCCAGTAGCACAATGGTTTGGGTAATGGACCCAAGTTTGTTTGATGTAAAGATGACTCATCATTGTCTTTTCATGGTTGATAATAATTACAAATCAATGAAATCTAAAGTGTTCCCCTTATGGTGAAATCTCTCACGGGAAGACGCTTTGCGGATTGAGTTATCCTAGAAGTATGGTTAGAGAGCCCATGCTTATTTCTGGAATAATGAGATGAAGGCCAATGAATTTTTCATTTAAAGTATCCTAGATATATATTTATTGTCATGGAATCTCCAGGCGTATGTGGAACACTACATAACTCCTCACGGTTAGAGAGTTATGTCCATGAGAAGTTGGAGAACCCAGGTTTGGGTAATGGGCCCAATTTTTTTTTATTGATAAGGGTATTATTTTTTATATATATTCAAGTAATACTATTTTATATGGATAGTGCATGTCATTCCATTTCTGGTGGTATGTGGAACATCAAATAAATCCTCACGGTTTGAGATTTATGGCCTTATGAAGTTGGAGGACCCTCATATGTCATCTAGAAGCCCCAAAAGGTCAAAGTAGTCAAAGTGGTTTAAGAGATTTTAAAGGTAAATAATAAAGTGAAGTGATGATCACACTACAATTCAAGGTGAATACAAAATCAATTATTTAAATAATAAATTTAATGGAGAAATTAGAAGTGGGTTAATCCTAAAATAAGGAAAGTGGACAAAGTGACCTAGAAGATCTTTTTAAGAAAACTACTTGGAGAGTATAAATAAGAGGCAAGGTTCTCTGATTTTACATCACACTTGAGCATATTGAATATCTATAGGTGTCTGAGGTAAAAAAATGATATCTAAGCCGAATTTGTGAGGAAAGGTGAAGAAAAGAACGCTGGAATTCAAGAAAGGATAAATTCATTTGATGATGCTTTCTAAGGTATGTTATTTACAAGTCATCTCATCATTTTCGCAATAAATTATTTTCTAGAATGATTTATACTGTGAAATTTCTATGCCATTGAGGAGACATATCCAAGTATCTTTGGTAAAAAATTAATATTGTGGGTCATTGTATGTTTGGATTTACACTCCTTGGAAAATAGGGTTTGTGGATAGTCCTAAAACTAGTCTAAAACGGGTGTTTCGGGTAACAACGTAATAAATTATTTATAACATATCCAAATTGAGTAAGATTTTTTTTTTTGGTTAGAGTATAGTCTTTAGTATGTTGTGTAACAGTTTCATATCGATTCAATAAATATTCCCTGCAGTTCAATCTCTACAAGGTCGCTCTCTAGAATAAGCCAGAATTCAACAAGGTATGTCATTTTTTCTATAACTCTCTTTCTGTGAGGTTCCAAGTAGTGACACCTGGAGGAATTACACAAATAATACTAAAGAAAATTGTGTATCAATTTCATATCTTTATTCATTACAGATACAAAGTTATGATTATTTCAAGTTAGGGTTGTTGACTAATCCAAAACTAGTCGTGTGAGACTAAAGAAAAATTTGATGAAAATGATAGTCTATTGTTTTTTAAAGTTAAGGAAGGTTTGAAGTTATGTGATAATATACACTAGGTATATTACAGAGTTACAAATCATATTTGCATGATGAAATTGATAAGGTATTTTGGTTGAGGTACAAGTTGGGTACATGGTTGAGACAAGTAGTTAATGAGTTGGCACATACATGAGGTGTATAGCTGATGATGTTGGTACATATTGATGAGTCATAGTCGATAAGTACTTGAAACATGATTGGTACATACTTGGTACATGGTTGGTTGCACTTATTTATGGTATAGGTTGATTGCAGATTGTTTGGTACAGGTTGATGCATGGTTGATGCACTTGTTTATGGTACATGTTGGTGTCTGGTTGATGAACTTGTCTATGGAATAGGTTGATTATAGGTTGAGATACATGTTGATGCATGGTTTATGCACGGTTCAATTTTATTAGTATAGGTTTACAATGGTATATCTCACAATGATAGTTTGATAGTGGTTCCATCATTCTACTTCTACTTCAGGGTGGTTGGACGGGGCAAGGATAGGTGGTTGTAGCCACCTTCTAGTTGTAGCCAGAGAACATAGGGGGTTGTAACCTCCTTCTGGGTGTATCTAGAGAATTGGGGAGTTGGAGCTTCCCTCAGGTTATAGCTTGAGAAGCTAGGGGGTTGGAGCCTCCTTCCAGTTGCAGCTGGAAAACAAAGGAAGTTGATGCTTCCAATGAATGTAATTCTTCAAGACATATAAGAAAAAACATTTCATGGTTTTCTCCTAATTTGGGTTTCCACATAAAACACTGGTGTAATGTCTATGTGCATGATTTTTCATTTCCTATTGATTATTATTGGATAATAATTCTACATCGATATAACACTTATGTTATTGGATAAATCTGTAAGTGCGGACACAAACCGATCTCCCTAGATCCACCTGGATTTAGAACAAAGAAAAACAAAATATGATGCTTTCCTTAAGTTTTAAATATTGAATTTACTAAAAGGCAAGATTCATGGACATACCTTATGATCACTTCCTATAGTCTTTGTTTCTCCCGCTTTGCTCCAGTGCTCTTGTGCAGTCAAGATCAAAACAGCAAAAACCAACCAAAGTGATAGAAATAGCATAAACTCAATATAAACCTATGTATGTGATCAAGGAATCATACAATAAAACACAACAAGCTTTATAGGAAAGAATCATATTACTGTATCATATTAAATGTGAAAGAGAGATTACAACCATGGCCTTGATGTCGTAAGGTCCCTTCCAACTGTCCTTCGTTCCCCACACACTTTCACTCCAAGAATTCTGAGAGCATAGATCTGATGATATTCACAATCTATCTTGACAAAGCAAATCTCAAATCCACTCCAACCAAGCTAATAATTCCAAGCCAGCCAAAACTAACAAGCTCAAGAACCAACAAAGCTAACCCAAGCTAACAAAAGATAACTTTCTCCATGAGAACTCCTCTCCTTTTATAATTTAAAGAGGATAAGGTGAGGAGGTTAGGATGATCCCACTAAATCATGAAAGTTAGTAATATCCAAACCATTCGGATGCCACCTCACCATAGAAGCTTCTTCTTCTAGAAGATTCGAGAAAACACTCATTTTTCCCACGTGCTGGAATTCTCGCACCCTAACTATAGAACAACCTGCAAACACCTCGCACCCTGGCTATAGTACAACCTGTGAGAATGGGTCATTCTCGCACCCTGCCTATATAGCAACCTACGAACTTCCCTTTTTATAAGGTTTTTACATAGAAAAATGCAACTTTTTTTCTGAGGAGAAGTCCTTCTCCCTTCTCTCTTTAGGAACTCAGGCCACTGACCCCTCTGAAGGCAATAGATAGGTTTACATCATTAACGATCATAGGGATAACGAAACTAATGTGTAACAGAGAGCCCCCAAAAGTATGAAATTAGAACAGAGTGATAGCTGAAATACTTTGTCGAGTGTGTGTAGAGAACAAGGAACAGTCGGTCAGAAACCTGCCAACAAACAAGGAAATATAATACAATAATATATCATCGCTGAGGTAGGAATTCCCATACTCAGAATACAAATGACTCAAATCATAAATGCTGACATGCAAAGATCCATGTCAAGTAAGACACGCCATGGCCACGAAACATACACTATGGATCCATGCCGATATGACTCAAATCTGAACATAGCCACCAAAAATACACTGTGGATCTATGTGTTAAAGACTCAAATTTGAACATAGTCACCAGACATACAATGTGGATCTATGCAACAGTACACTGAATATACTCCAACGCAACCTGGATCTGTCAGAAAATATCCAGGGTCTTCATCTCCACCACTCTATAGTACGAATCTAACCATGTGAATACATGTGTTGAAGTTGAACATGGTAGAAACCACTTGATTACTGGTCATTAGTGTATACCATTAACAAGTGTGAGGGAAATCACCATTAATGTCAATGACTCCCAAGGTACACTAGTACAATCCAACGAATGTGAATAAATGAGTTGAAGTCTAACACTCGACGGAATCTCTCGATTAGGGGTCAATAATGAAAACTCACTGTTGAAAGCGAGGAAACCTGCCATTGAGGCATGCAAGTTCCAAGGTACCAATTAGTTTCTAAGTCTAATTCCTGGATAATGAGTTGAATTCGACAGGAAAAGACTCGTCACAGGAGGGCCTTAATGTATCCCACATCAATGACACAAAACAAGTAACAAGATTTGATGTATATAAGAGTAACAAGTGATTCAGGACTGACTCAGGGATGGCTGACACAATAGAAGGTTTAAATACTGTAGAAATGGCCGACGCAATAGAAGGCTTTTCAGGTTGGACATCTTTTTGAACATATTGACGACACGACGATTGTCTTGGAAATACTGACTCAACAACAGGGATCACAGACCAATTTGTAATCTTATAGGAGTATGATCAGGAGACAAGTGGGTTTTCCAACCTAGACACAAGGCGAGTGAAAGGGTGTCATGCTCAAAAGCGACTCTTTCAAGGAATACAGGTTTAGACACAATTCTTTTCCAATTTTTCCCCCACCATTTCTGGCGAGTACCTCTTTATTTTTACACAAGCTTGAGGAGGATAACATATGCTTGTTGATTTAAGCTCATCCTTCAGATGAGTCCTTTGGAGTATGTTTAACGAACCCTAAGAAGGAGTGGTTTGGTCCCATTACGGGTCTGTCAATGTTTGTTTAATGAGTCCAGAGATAGAAAACTCAAAAGTTTTTTCAAGATTATAGAGTTTGGAAAAACACTTAAAAGAGAACTCTCTCAGTTCCTTTTTCGTAAATTAGTCTGGATGAGACCGAAAAAGAGATAAATTATCGCTCAGCAGACGCGTACTTCACATACTTTATCGAGCGTGAAAATAGCAAGGTCTCTTGGCGATATTTTCATGTTTAGAGAGTCTGAAAAGAGCTTAAAGGGAACTCCAGGGGGTTCCTTTTTTGTATAACCATTACGAGTCCGAAAAAGTGATAAAAGTATACTCGGTTACATTCTCATTGATTTACGAGCACGAGAAAGAACAAAGACTAAGCTTGGTAACTTATTCTCATGTATTTACGAGCATGAGAAAGAACAAAGACTAAGCTCGGGATTTTTTTCATTTTTACACAAGCTTCAAAACAAAACAAAACTATGCTTGGGATAGATTTTAATTTTTACACAAGCTTAAAAACTAAACAAAACTATGCTTGGATCTGGTTTCATTTTTACACAAGCTTGAACTAGAGGAAACTATGCTTGTAACATCCCAATGCATGGTTGGTACTTAGCCCCCAGCTTAAGAAGCTAGCGGCTCAAACTTCAGNCAATTTGTAATCTTATAGGAGTATGATCAAGAGACAAGTAGATTTTCCAACCTAGACACAAGGTGAGTGAAAGGGTGTCATGTTCAAAAGCGACTCTTCCACAAAATGCAGGTTTAGACACAATTCTTTCCCAAATTTTCCCCCACCATTTCTAGTGAGTACCTCTTTATTTTTACGCAAGCTTGAGGAGTATAACATATGCTTGTAAATGTAAGCTCATCCTTTGGACGAGTCCCTCGGAGTATGTTTAATGAACCCTAAGAAGGAGTGGTTCGGTCCCATTATGGGTCTGTCAATGTTTGTTTAACAAGTCCATAGATAGAAAACTTGAAGGGTTTTTCATGTTTAGAGAGTTTGGAAAAACACTTAAAAGAGAACTCTCTTAGTTCCTTTTTCGTAAAGTAGTCTGATGAGACTGAAAAAGAGATAAATTATCACCCAACAGACGCTTTCTTCAAATACTTTAACGAGCGTGAAAATAGCAAGATCGCTTGGCAATCTTTTCATTTTTAGAGAGTCTAAAAAGAGCTTAAAGGAGACTCCAGGGGGTTCCTTTTTCATATAACCTTTACGAGTCCGAAAAAGTGATAAAAGTATACTCAGTTACATTCTCACTGATTTACGATCTCGAGAAAGAACGAATAATAAGCTCGGTAACTTATTCTCATGTATTTACGAGCATGAGAAAGAACAAAGACTAAGCTCGAGATTGTTTTCATTTTTACACAAGCTTCAAAACAAAACAAAACTATGCTTGGGATAGATTTTATTTTTACACAAGCTTAAAAACTAAACAAAACTATGCTTGGGCCTGGTTTCATTTTTACACAAGCTTGAACCAAAGGAAACTATGCTTGAGGTAGGTGGTTTCATTTTTACACAAGCTTGAACCATAGAAAACTGCGCTTGGACTTCCCAACGCATAACACATGGATGGTGGGTACTTAGCCTCCAGCTTAAGAAACTAGCGGCTCAACTTTAGCATGAAGTTCAGAGACTAAGGCAAATGCCCCCCAATCTTCGTTTCATCCAACTGCAAAGGAAAATGAAATGAAGCTTCAAATACTAGACGAAGGACTTGACTCAAATAGAGAGGGGGAAAACTATTTCATTTTTTAATGAGCTTGACATAGAAACAAGAACTATGCTCGTAACCTCTATTTCATTTTTTAATGAGGTTGCTACAGAGATGCGAAAACTATCCTCAAGTGGTTTCATTTTTTAACGAGATTGAAATCAAAAAACCATGCTCAAAGACCTCTGTTTCATTTTTTAACGAGGTTGTCACAGAGACGCAAAAACTATCCTCGGAACCTCTTCTGGATCATGAATTCCAAAAGGACAATGCTTTAGAAGGAGACCATGTCAAGGGACAAAACGCAGCCATGGCTTCCAAGAGGTCTTCACTGGAAGGAAGAAACGCACTCTGGAAGGACACCATGTCGAGGGTCGCAACAGTAGTAAAGAGATCAGGCTTTAACAACCCTATCGAAGAGACCACCATGTCAACTACTGGATCTAAGTCATCATAAGTTGAATCCATGGGTGACAACACCACATAATTGACCTATGGAAGGGGCGATACTGTCTACATACACGAACCATTCAGGGAGGCAATCCAGGCGGGGTCAATGAATGAAAGTTGATCAACAGTCACAACTCGTCCATCGTGAGGGAAGATATCACATGAAAAAGAGTAGACACAATATCTTTCATGGCATAGACATAATCTCGCCCAAGTAGTAAAGAGAAATCCAAGGGGTCTTGGACTACCATGACGTCAATAAAGACAGTTTTCCCTCCCAAAGTTACAGGAAACTGAGGAAGGGACCCTAAAGGTTGACTAGTTCTTCTGTTAAAAGCTAACAGATTCTGCGTAATTGGCCCAAGTGGAGGACAACCCAAAGCTTTCCAAGCAATAGAGGACAAAATACTAACAGATGAACCTTCATCTATCAATGTTTTGGTAACGTCCCGACCACAAACCTGTACTATAATCTGGAAAGGAATGTAAGAGGGAAGACGAGGTCCAGTTAGTACATCCCAATCAAAACGGATGGCCTCATTACTTGGAGGGGGTTCCATGGGAGAAGGAGGCATACCCCCTCACATGGCAGAGTCTGTATCAAGGAGAAAAACATGGGCAGTATCAGGTTTACTCTCTAGCGGGAGAGTAGGATCGACTGATGGAGAGATCAGATCAACCACTTGGGTTTCATTCTCCAAGGGGATAATGGGGTCGACAGGTGGAAAAGAATTGACCGCTTGGGTTTCACTCTCTAACGAGAGAGTGGGGTTGACCGAGGATGGGATTGGATCAACCAATTGGTCTACTGGTTCATCCAAAGATGTGACTAGATTAACCACTTGATCAACCGGACTGACCGACAGGCGAACCGGATTGATCATTCCATCAACTACAGGTGGGGTGAGAGAAAGCTTGCGATAAGCAGCTGGGAGT
>JASDQU010500837.1:12535-26216 GCA_032191745.1 Picea mariana | reverse complement strand
GCTCATGGTCATCCATCTCTGCTCGGGATTTTCCTTCCAGTGGTTAAATTGTTCTGAAGGCAACCTGCTCTGATACCAATTGTTGATACTGAGAGTGGGGTGAATCAGTATCAAGTACAATTTAAAAACCTTTTCAACTTATAATTAAACCATTCAATTATATCCAATGAGCAATCAACACTAGTATAAGAGTTACACCAATACACCACAATACACCATGCACAATTTATGAGAAATAATCAACAGTGTTTGTTCAAGGGAAGTAATGACTTCCAAAGGTAGCTATAGCTTCAAAATGTAGAGGGAGGGATAAAACTCCAAGAGGAAGATACAATCCTCCAATATCAAGAGATATTTGAACTCTCCATCCTTACCCCTTCCTTCCACCCAAGAATATATGAGAGATAATAAAACTTTACATTAAATCATCACCATCAACCAATCATCACATAGAACCTGATAATGTTTCCTGAGACTTCTTCAATTTCTGCAATTCTTCAATTCTTGGAGTACTTTGATCTTGTAGATAATATTACTCAATGTATTCTCTAAAACTCCTCCAATTTTCACTCCTTGAATCCTCCCCAAAAAGAGGTTATAGAAAGAATGGTAGACTTTATTCAATTATGGTCTATTCAGAAGACCCAACTTGTACAGCATGCCCCATGCTCAATATTTAACATCCGATTCTAAAACTCACACAAATGAAACTAAAGTTCATACTCTTTCCAATGGAAGTGGGCCCACTTCATTTGGACTCTGTATGAATCATTTATGACTTTTTTACCCAGAACACCTGTTCATTGACTAGCTTCAGGACTGGTCACAAACCCTATCTTCCACAGAGTGTACCTCCATAATTATAGAGAATAAAAAGCTAAAAGTTTTACCAAAGGTACCTTGATATGTATTATCAACACCATAGATATTTCACCATCTGAACCGTTATAGAAAAAATGTTATAGCAAAAATGATATGATGACCTAAAAATAACATACCTTAGAACACATCACCAAAAGACTTCATCCTTCCTTGAAATCTAGCCTTATTTTCTTCTTATTACCTCTGAAATTTGACTTGTATCAAATGAATGTATAACGATGTTTATTTATACGATTTATGTAACTTCCTTTAAACATTAGGGCCGACCTGACACTTTCTTATTTTGTAATTCTTTTCTTTAATTATCTTCAGGGCCTACATGTACTTCCTTCTTCAATTCACTTTGTCATATTCAAAGATTCATTTCTCCTCAACCATGAGGATCCACATGAAATTCCACATACCACTGGAAACAACATGATGTATACTATCCATCCATGGGTGTTGTATTTGCATGTGCATTTTCCTTCATGTCCAAATACCTTCATCAATCTTGCGATCCAAAACCCATGACTAGGGTTGACATCAATGACAACAATCAATCTTCCAACAAATACAAGCGCCATCAATATCTCAAAGAACCTCGTAATGAACTCCAATAGGAAGCACATTCCAATCAAGTATCACTTTCTATGGTAGCACGTTGCAGAAATGAACATCAGAGTTGAGTATGTGGGCATAAAAGAACAAGTGGAGGGCACCTTTACAAAACCACTTCCATAGGAAGCCTTTGAATATCTTTTCTAGAGACTAGGAGTAATTTCTACTCCAAAATGAATACTTTTGAATTCTTATCTTATATGTCTTAGATGTAGACGAGGAAGAACCATAAATAGGAAAAAGGGGGAGAGTTTTATTAGATGCAAAAGGTAAATTCTTGGAGAGAGAGCATATAGGCATGTTTCCAAGGGGAGCGATTGTCACAAGGGAAGAATGACTGATATGACTTCATAGTGATACCCTTTATCAAAGGGGGAGATGTTATTCATATGAAGGGAAAGAGAGTAATCAAAGGATTATAAACACAAAGAAAAATCAAAGTCACAAAGACAGGGGGAGCAACCCCAAGGAGTGTTCAGTTAGGGGAAACAACCCCAAATGGAGATACCCTTTGCCATTGATTTCAATGGGAGATAGATAGAAACATTGATAAGGAGTATAGGCATGCATGTTATCATGACTAAGTGTTTCCATCAATTTATGTGTTGCCATCAATGCCAAAGGGGGATATTTTTAGGTAGTTGACTTAGGTTGATGGATAGTTGGTATGTATTATTGGTTGTCATTGATGTAAACTATTGGAGAGTGATATTGAAGATTGATGTCAACCCTTAGGGATTGATGTCAACCCTTGGAGGAAGTACGGTAGCCAATTCCAGTAGCACAATGGTTTGGGTAATGGACCCAAGTTTGTTTGATGTAAAGATGACTCATCATTGTCTTTTCATGGTTGATAATAATTAAAAATCAATGAAATCCAAAGTGTTCCCCTTATGGTGAAATCTCTCACGAGAAGACGCTTTGCAGATTGAGTTATCCTAGAAGTATGGTTAGAGAGCCCATGCTTATTTCTGGAATAATGAGATGAAGGCCAATGAATTTTTCATTTAAAGTATCCTAGATATATATTTATTGTCATGGAATTTCCATGGGTATGTGGAACATCACATAACTCCTCACGGTTAGAGAGTTATGTCCATGAGAAGTTGGAGAACCCAGGTTTGGGTAATGGGCCCAATTGTTTTTTATTGATAACGGTATTATTTTTTATATATATTCAAGTAATACTATTTTATATGGATAGTGCATGTCATTCCATTTCTGGTGGTATGTGGAACATCAAATAAATCCTCACGGTTTGAGATTTATGGCCTTACGAAGTTGGAGGACCCTCATATGTCATCTAGAAGCCCCAAAAGGTCAAAGTAGTCAAAGTGGTTTAAGAGATTTTAAAGGTAAATAATAAAGTGAAGTGATGATCACACTACAATTCAACGTGAATACAAAATAAATTATTTAAATAATAAATTTAATGGAGAAATTAGAAGTGGGTTAACCCTAAAATAAGGAAAGTGGACAAAGTGACCTAGAAGATCTTTTTAAGAAAACTACTTGGAGAGTATAAATAAGAGGCAAGGTTCTCTGATTTTACATCACACTTGATCATATTGAATATCTATAGGTGTCTGAGGTAAAAAAATGATATCTAAGACAAATTTATGAGGAAAGGTGAAGAAAGAAGGCCGGAATTCAAGAAAGGATAAATTCATTTGATGATGCTTTCTAAGGTATGTTATTTACAGGTCATCTCACCATTTTCGCAATAAATTATTTTCTAGAATGATTTATACTGTGAAATTTCTATGCCATTGAGGAGACATATCCAAGTATCTTTGGTAAAAAATTGATATTGTGGGTCATTGTATGTTTGAATTTACACTCCTTGTAAAATAGGGTTTGTGGCTAGTCCTAAAACTAGTCTAAAACGGGTGTTTCGGGTAACAACGTAATAAATTATTCATAACATATCCAAATTGAGTTAGATTTTTTTTTTAGTTAGAGTATAGTCTTTAGTATGTTGTGTAACAGTTTCATATCGATTCAATAAATATTCCCTGCAATTCAATCTCTACAAGGTCGCTCTCTAGAATAAGCCAGAATTCAACAAGGTATGTCATTTTTTCTATAACTCTTTTTCTGTGAGGTTCCAAGTAGTGACACCTGGAGGAATTACACAAATAATACTGAAGAAAATTGTGTATCATTTTCATATATTTATTCATTACAGGTACAAATTTATGATTATTTCAAGTTAGGGTTGTTGACTAATCCAAAACTAGTCGTTTGAGACTAAAGAAAAATTTGATGAAAATGATAGTCTGTTGTTTTTTAAAGTTAAGGAAGGTTTGAAGGTATGTGATAATATACACTAGGTATATTACAGAGTTACAAATCATATTTTCATGATGAAATTGATAAGGTATTTTGGTTGAGGTACAAGTTGGGTACATGGTTGAGACAAGTAGTTAATGAGTTGGCACATACATGAGGTGTATAGTTGATGATGTTGGTACATATTGATGAGTCATAGTTGATAAGTACTTGAAACATGATTGGTACATACTTGGTACATGGTTGGTTGCACTTATTTATGGTACAGGTTGATTGCAAATTGTTTGGTACAGGTTGGTGCATGGTTGATGCACTTGTTTATGGTACATGTTGGTGTCCAGTTGATGAACTTGTCTATGGTACAGGTTGATTATAGGTTGAGATACATGTTGATGCATGGTTTATGCACGGTTCAAGTTTATTGGTATAGGTTTACAATGGTATATCTCACAATGATAGTTTGATAGTGGTTCCATCATTCTACTTCTACTTCAGGGCGGTTGGACGGGGCAAGGATAGGTGGTTGTAGCCACCTTCTAGTTGTAGCCGGAGAACATAGGGGGTTGTAACCTCCTTTTGGGTGTAGCTAGAGAATTGGGGAGTTGGAGCTTCCCTCAGGTTATAGCTTGAGAAACTAGGGGGTTGGAGCCTCCTTCCAGTTGTAGCTGGAAAACAAAGGAAGTTGATGCTTCCAATGAATATAATTCTTCAAGACATATAAGAAAAAACATTTCATGGTTTTCTCCTAATTTGGGTTTCCACATAAAACACTAGTGTAATGTCTATGTGCATGATTTTTAATTTCCTATTGATCATTATTGGATAATAATTCTACATCGATATAACACTTATGTTATTGGATAAATCCGTAAGTGCGGACACAAACTGATCTCCCTAGATCCACTTGGATCTAGAACAAAGAAAAACAGAATATGACACTTTCCTTAAGTTTTAAATATTGAATTTACTAAGAGTCAAGAATCATGGACATACCTTATGATCACTTCCTATAGTCTTTGTTGCTCCCGCTTCGCTCCAGTGCTCTTGTGCAGTCAAGATCAAAACAACACAAACCAACCAAAGTGATAGCAATAGCATAAACTCAATATAAACCTATGTATGTGATCAAGGAATCATACAATAAAACACAACAAGCTTTATATGAAAGAATCATATCACTGTATCATATTAAATGTGAAAGAGAGAATACAACCATGGCCTTGATGTCGTAAGGTCCCTTCCAACTGTCCTTCGTTCCCCACACACTTTCACTCCAAGAATTCTGAGAGCATAGATCTGATGATATTCACAATCTATCTTGACAAAGAAAATCTCAAATCCACTCCAACCAAGCTAATAATTCCAAGCCAACCAAAACTAACAAGCTCAAGAACCAACAAAGCTAACCCAAGCTAACAAAAGCTAACTTTCTCCATGAGAACTCCTCTCCTTTTATAAGTTGAAGAGGATAAGCTGAGGAGGTTAGGATGATCCCACTAAATCATGAAGGCGAGTAATATCCAAACCATTCGGATGCCACCTCACCATAGAAGCTTCTTCTTCTAGAAGATTCGAGAAAACACTCATTTTTCCCACATGCTGGAATTCTCACACCCTAACTATAGAACAATCTGTGAACACCTCGCACCCTGGCTATAGTGCAACCTGTGAGAATGGGTCATTCTCGTACCCTGCCTATATAGAAACCTGCGAACTTCCCTTTTTATAAGGTTTTTACATAGGAAAATGCAACTTTTTTTCTGAGGAGAAGTCCTTCTCCCTTCTCTCTTTAGGAACTCAAGCCACTGACCCCTCTGAAGGCAACAGATAGGTTTACATCATTAACGATCATAGGGATTACGAAAATAATGTGTAACAGAGAGCCCCCCAAAGTATGAAATTAGAATAGAGTGATAGCTGAAATACTTTGTCGAGTGTGTGTAGAGAACAAGGAACAGTCGGTCGGAAACCTGCCAACAAACAAGGAAATACAATACAATAATATATCATCACTGAGGTAGGAATTCCCATACTCAGAATACAAATGACTCAAATCATAAATGCCGACATGCGAAGATCCATGTCAAGTAAGACAGGTCATGGCCACGAAACATACACTGTGGATCCATGCCGATATGACTCAAATCTGAACATAGCCACCAAAAATACACTGTGGATCTATCTGTTAAAGACTCAAATTTGAACATAGCCACCAAACATACAATGTGGATCTATGCAACAGTACACTGAATATACTCCAACGCAACCTGGATCTGTCAGAAAATATCCAGGGTCTTCATCTCCACCACTCTATAGTACGAATCTAAACATGTGAATACATGTGTTGAAGTCGAGCATGGTAGAAACCACTTGATTACTGGTCATTAGTGTATACCATTAACAAGTGCAAGGGAAATCACCATTAATGTCAATGACTCTCAAGGTACACTAGTACAATCCAACGAATGTGAATAAATGAGCTGAAGTCAAACACTTGACGGAATCTCTCGATTAGGGGTCAATAATGAAAACTCATTGTCGAAAGCGAGGAAACCTGCCATTGACGCATGCAAGTTCCAAGGTACCAATTAGTTTCTAAGTCTAATTCCTGGATAATGAGTTGAATTGGACAGGAAAAGACTCATCACAGGAGGGGCTTAATGTATCCCACATCAATGACATGAAACAAGTAACAAGATTTGATGTAGATCAGAGTAACAAGTGATTCAGGACTGACTCAGGGATGGCCGATGCAATAGAAAGCTTAAAGACTGCAGAAATGGCCGACGCAATAGAAGGCTTTTCAGGTTGGACATCTTTTTGAACATATTGACGACACGACGACTGTCTTGGAAACACTGACTCAACAACAGGGATCACAGACCAATTTGTAATCTTATAGGAGTATGATCAGGAGACAAGTGGATTTCCCAACCTAGACACAAGGCGAGTGAAAGGGTGTCATGCTCAAAAGCAACTCTTTCAAGGAATACAGGCTTAGACACAATTCTTTTCCAATTTTTCCCCCACCATTTCTGGCGAGTACCTCTTTATTTTTACGCAAGCTTGAGGAGGATAACATATGCTTGTTGATTTAAGCTCATCCTTTGGATGAGTCCTTCGGAGTATGTTTAACGAACCCTAACAAGGAGTGGTTCGGTCCCATTACGGGTCTATCAATGTTTGTTTAACGAGTCCAGAGATAGAAAACTCGAAAGTTTTTTCAAGATTATAGAGTTTGGAAAAACACTTAAAAGAGAACTCTCTCAGTTCCTTTTTCGTAAATTAGTCTGGATGAGATCGAAAAAGAGATAAATTATCGCTCACCAGACGCGTACTTCACATACTTTATCGAGCGTGAAAATAGCAAGGTCGCTTGGCGATCTTTTCATGTTTAGAGAGTCTGAAAAGAGCTTAAAGGGAACTCCAGGGGGTTTCTTTTTCGTATAACCATTACGAGTCCGAAAAAGTGATAAAAGTATACTCAGTTACATTCTCATTGATTTACGAGCACGAGAAAGAACAAAGACTAAGCTCGATAACTTATTCTCATGTATTTACGAGCATGAGAAAGAACAAAGACTAAGCTCGGGATTTTTTTCATTTTTACACAAGCTTCAAAACAAAACAAAACTATGCTTGGGATAGATTTTAATTTTTACACAAGCTTAAAAACTAAACAAAACTATGCTTGGACCTGGTTTCATTTTTACACAAGCTTGAACCAGAGGAAACTATGCTTGTAACTTCCCAACGCATGGTTGGTACTTAGCCCCCAGCTTAAGAAGCTAGCAGCTCAAACTTCAGCATGAAGTCCAGAGGCTGAGGTCAAATTCCCCCCAAGCTTCGTTTCATCCAACTGCAAAGGAGAATAAAATGAAGCTTAAAATACTAGACGAAGGACTTGACTCAAATAGAGAGGGGGAAAACTATTTCATTTTTTAATGAGCTTGACATAGAAACAAGAACTATGCTCGTAACCTCTATTTCATTTTTTAATGAGGTTGCTACAGAGATGCAAAAACTATTCTCAAGTGGTTTCATTTTTTAACTAGCTTGAAATAAAAAAACCATGCTCAAAGACCTCTGTTTCATTTTTTAACGAGGTTGTCACAGAGACGCAAAAACTATCCTCGGAACCTCTTCTGGATCATGAATTCCAAATGGACAATGCTCCAGAAGGAGACCATTTCAAGGGACAAAACACGGCCATGGCTTCCAAGAGGTATTCACTGGAAGGAAGAAACACACTCTGGAAGGACACCATGTCGAGGGTCGCAACAGTAGTAAAGAGATCAGGCTCTAACAACCCTATCGAAGAGACCACCATGTCAACTACTGGATCTAAGTCATCAGAAGTTGAAGCCATGGGTGACAACACCACATAATTGACCTATGGCGGGGGCGATACTGTCTGCATACACGAACCATTCAGGGAGGCAATCCAGGCGGGGTCAATGAATGAAAGTTGATCAACAGTCACAACTCGTCCATCGTGAGGGAAAGATATCACACGAAAAAGAGTAGACACAACAGCTTTCATGGCATAGACATAATCTCTCCCAAGGAGTAAAGAGAAATCCAAAGGGCCTTGGACTACCATGACGTCAATAAAGACAGTTTTCCCTCCCAAAGTTATAAGAAACTGAGGAAGGGTCCCTAAAGGTTGACTAGTTCTTCTGTTAAAAGCTAACAGATTCTGCGTAACCGCCCCAAGTGGAGGACAACCCAAAGATTTCCAAGCAATAGAGGACAAAATACTAACAGACGAACCTTCATCTATCAATGTTTTGGTAACGTCCCGACCACAAACCTGTACTGTAATCTGGAAAGGAATGTAAGAGGGAAGACGAGGTCCAGTTAGTACATCCCAATCAAAATGAATGGCCTCATTACTTGGAGGGGGTTCCATGGGAGAAGGAGGAATACCCCCTGACATGGCAGAGTCTGTATCAATGAGAAAAACATGGGCAGTATCGGGTTTACTCTCTAGCGGGAGAGTAGGATCGACCAAAGGAGAGATCAGATCGACCACTTGGGTTTCATTCTCCAAGGGGAGAATGGGGTCGACAGGTGGAAAATAATCAACCGCTTGGGTTTCACTCTCTAACGGGAGAGTGGGGTTGACCGAGGATGGGATCGGATCAACCACTTGGTCTACTGGTTCATCCAAAGATGTGACTAGATTAACCACTTGATCAACCGGACTGACCGACAGGGGAACCGGATTGATCATTCCATCAAGTACAGGTGGGGTGAGAGAAATCTTGCGATAAGCAACTGGGAGTTGAGGCTGTGAAACAATCACATCTTCCAGTAATTTCGAGGCTTTATCCATATGAGGACAAAGGTGACTGAGATGACTCCCTTTGCATAACATACACGAGAACTTGACTCTACTTTTCTTCTTCCCAACCATATCATGACTAGTTGACGGGAGGTCATCAACATGTTGTTCAGAGGATGACGACATGGGTGGGCGAGGATGTGTAGACCATGCTTCTATAACCTTGGATAGACCAGGGCAATCATTAAGAAGATGGCTACCCTTACAAAGCCTACAAGGGTACTTGGGCTTACGAGTTTTTTGGGTGATCTTGACATCATCAACACTCCCAACACGATTAACAGTAACTGGTTGTTTTCCAACATGTTTGATAGTGTTTGGAGGTTTGGATCCTTGCGTAATTTTCTTCCTCTTATTCTTCCTTTTCTTCTTCTTCTTATTCACCGGGTTGTTAGCTTCAAAAATTTCACCCGATGAAGAAGATGGAATGGAAGGTGACCTTGCAAGTGAATAAGGCAAAGAAGACCTTACTGGTGAAGACGGTGAAGGATCAACATGAGGTTGATGTTCTTGGGGGGAAGTTCTTACAACTGAAGAACTTACTGCATTCGGGATTACCTGACTGGAAAACAACCATACCGATAATCCAATAGTGAGACCTGGAAGGCTCAAAGTAGAGTGGACTTGTCAAAGTCATGAAGTAACGAAGTAAGCAGGGATCGTCCATCATCAAGACTGACAGGTGGCACATGATCCACAACTCCAAATAAAATCACTTCGAGAATCTTTAGTTTGAGATCTGAAATCCCCGAAGTCTAGAGAGCTCGAGAGCCAGAGTAAACGTCAACTGTCAAATCATTTTAATGTGGAAGGATAGGATAAGATAGAAAAGAAGCATCGCAGAAATATCGATTCGTCAATCTAAGAACATGATTGACGAGCAACATTTAGTTCAGGTCTAAAAGTTGTGAGGAGGTTATTGTTTAGGGATTCTCACTTCGGAATAATTGGCGACTTGAAAAGTAGAAATACCGAAAGTCTTGAAGGTTGAAGTCCTGAAGTGAATGAGGATCCACATCAATAATCCTATGTCAGCAAGGACACATTGAACAATCAGACAATGACAAGTGTCAAGTTCATTCAACATTTCAGGTACGTGCAAATCACAAATCCAAGTGACACGTGAAAGCTACTATTCTCATGACACATCATCAAGTGACGTAATTAAGTGATGTCACTCTGGGATTTTTACCACCAACGATTAGCCTAAAGTCCTGAACACCGAATAACCAAAGAAGATCTAGACCATCGATCCCTAGAAGGACATGTGGTAGAAATCTGTGCATCTCGGGGAAAGACACTCTGGAAAAAGTGAGCAAAGAAAGTTAAGAGTTGAGATTCATGAACCCCAGAAACCCAAAGTCAATCTCAATCGTCTGATTATGAGATACACACATCAAACGCTCACTAACTCTAGATAAAATCAAAGGAAGGAGGAAAGGTTGGAAAGTTGAGATTGTTGAACCCTGAATACCCGAAGGGATTGTGACCATTGAGTCAAGGAAGGATGTCAACAAATATTCCATTTGGGAAGATATCCAGTCAGAAGAAACGAGAAGTTGAGACTTGAAATCTATGAAGTTTGGAAACCCAAAGGAGATCTCGGCCGTCAATCCAAAAGGGGACATGCATCAGTGGATTGTCAGCTCCATTAAAAAGAAAAGGAAGGTTGAAAGGCCTGAAAGTTGAGATATCTAAACCTAGAATACCCAAAGGGATTGTGATCGTCGATCCAAAAGGGACACATTTCATTGGATCGTTGACTCTGGGTGAAATACTCTAGGAGCAAGTCAAGCTTAAGAATCGAGACTCTCGAAGCCCGAAAGGAGAAATCAATCTCGTTCATTGGTTTGAAGGGCCACATGTCACGTGATCGTTGAGACTAATGATCACATGTGGATGGAGGAAAGAAGGCAGGAAAAGACAAGAGATATGAGCCGTTGATCAAAGGAATCTGTCAAAGACCAAGATATCGACAATCACGCATGATTGTGGGATCAAAAGTTTATCGCAAGTTAATTTTTTTAGGGTAGGCTGCAATTGAAACCACGGTATCAAAGAAAGGGTACATGGCAGCTAGAGGTAGATTGTGGGGAGACAAGATGGTAATCCCAAAACCATTGTTGGGTGCGCTCACAATCATTCACCTATGTAAAGACGAAGCCCAAGGTCACATGCGAAAGGGGGATAATGAGAAGAGAGATTGCTCCCACAATCTTAGGGTCATGTAAACTTCATCACCCAAGGTCATATTGAAATAAAGGGGGTTAGTGCTCGCTAGACCAAGAACGTGAAGTGAATTTTCAATAAGTGTTTTGTCACCACTGGTGGTCATGTGAAGGTAGAGTCTTAGAAGCCAAAGAATCCATAATTGATTGTTTGTAACTGATAGAGAACATGAAGAGTTTTGACATCCAAAGAAGCCAAATAATCTTTAGATAACTGCCACTGATGATGAACAGATACTGCATAACTTCCATAGAAGAAAATGAGTTGCTATGATGACCGAGCAGAGTACTCAACATGAGAATGAAATGCAGAACATTGAACAATGTGTGTTAATTTGATAGTGATGCATGTGGGTAGGTAGAGAGGAAGAGCAGTACCTGAAGAGGAGATCAGAGATGTAGTGTATAGCATGCAGAGGCAGCACAGAGTATAAATAGAAGAAAGATAATATGAACATGGTATCGATGTGTGCAACGGGAGAATGAATAGAGGATAGAAGAGGAATAGAGAATAGAAGCTGGAAGAGATAGAGCAAGTAAAGTTTTGTAATATTCAATCAGGGTGGCAGGGTAGTGCTAGGGAGGATTGTAGTCCTCTAAATTCTAGTTGGTGCTAGAAGATATTCTGGGATTTGGTGCTTCCTTCTAGTGGGTGCTAGAGAAATTTGGGAGTTGGTGATTCCATCCAGTTGGTTCTAGAGAAATATGAGAGTTGGTGCTCTCTACAATTTGTAGCTTTCTATCATAGGTTGTAGCCTCATATTTGAGTTGGAGCTCAAAGACTGTGATTTACATGAAAGTTGGAGCTTGATTGACATCCTAAGAAGAAGAGGTTTTCTCCCTTTATGGGTTTCCTCATGAGAAATATGTGTATCTATATATTTCATGTGATGGATCAAATATTGTTTATCTATGCATGTTAAGTTATCAGTAACAAATTAAATAATAACTTAAAAAGATTCAGAAAATAACAAAAAGTTTCAAGCTTATATCATAACTGATTCACCCCCACCCCTCTCAGTTATATTTCCAACACTTTTATCTTGATTTTTAGATGTGTTTTTACTTGGGACATTTCTAACTGTGTTTAAGTCAATTTATGTTGATTTTTTGCTGCTAACATCATTCTTTTTATTATTTTTAGCAATGCTTAGGAGCATTTTCTGCAAAATGAGTGGAAATTTCAACAATTCAAAAACATAAATATTTTCTCTTAATTTTTTCAGATCTTCAATTAAATCATACTCTAAAAATGGGGCAGATAATTTTTGTCTAGTTTCAGTTTTCTTTGGTTGTTTTGAAACCACATTTTTACTTGTTTCGGGTGGAGACTTGTTTTGTATTTTACTTCTAGCGTTGTAGGGGTGGACAGTTTCAAAATTTGCTTGAAAAATATTTTCCAAGAGGTGACCAAAAATGGGAGGAGATGAGTCTCCCTCTTCTAGTACCTCTTCCTCAACTGTATCATTAGAATTTTCAGGAGGAGTAGAAACAAAACTATCATGTGCTTCCAATATTGTTTGCAAAGCATATTATAAACTTTCAAAATTTAGACTTTCTGTGGTCGGGTTTGGTCGGTTTGGAGGGAAAGGTTTTCTAAAAGGAGTTTTTAAACTTCCTTTACTTGTAGATGCCTCCTCGACGAATATTTTCAAGTCAATGACCTGATTGTATAGTTTCTAGAAATCTTTTAGCAAGCTCTCCAAGTCCAATGTTTCTTTCGGAAAGAGGTCTCCTTCTCATTAGTGATAGGAACCTTCTACTCAGTGCCTTTGATTTCTAATCTTTGTTCATATCCACAGTCCCTTTCATGCATTTCTTCTTTTTTTTCCTTTCCTGTCTACTTCTTGTTTTTGGCAGCTTCTTCTTATCACTTCCTTTAATTTGGATCCTATCAATGAATGTTGCCTCCTTTATTTTGGGATGTGATAAATGGGGTTCCTCCTTATGCCTAAAAACCATATGGATCTCCTTGTCTAGATTGAAGCCTTCAATATTTTGAACATGTTCCTTCTTTTCCTTTCCCTAGCAAGATCCTATATAACTTTATGAACAATAACTTGGGAGAATCTTTCTACAATGGGGTCTTTGTATACCTTTTATTTATCTTTGTATACCATGTGTTTTCATAGGCTCTCCAATGGTATTTTCATTCGGATTCTTATCTCATCTCTGGCTTTGTCTTCTAATTCATTCTCTTTAATCAAAACCGTCAATAACTTTAACTTTCTTGAATACTCCCTTTTGTCTCGTCCATTGATCTGGGTCACTTTGAATACATATTTTCCATAGGACCATTGCTTCCGACCCTATGAATCATCATCGACCCCTA
>JASDQU010500837.1:0-11205 GCA_032191745.1 Picea mariana | reverse complement strand
TGAAGGCAAAAGATAGGTTTACATCATTAACGATCATAGGGATAACGAAAATAATTTGTAACAACTTGTATTATTTGGAGAAAAAGGATTATAATTATGCTATTACTTATTCACCCCCCCTTGCTCAGTAATCCAACATTCATTCTCTGCATTTCAACTGAATTTGTGATGGTAACAAAAGGCTCATTTGGGTTGTTCATATCTATCATGATATACTTGAGGTAATGTTCTATGTTTATTTTGATCTTGTTGGGTTGCCTATTTTATGGCAGCCACAAATGAGACTGGTTTGTAGAAAAATAACCATGTAGTTGTTCTGACCAATCTCTACTAAAAAAAAAACCATAAACTTCAGGAATGTCAACAACAATAATATCGATTACTTCATGAACTTTGGGATTGGACAATAATCTAATCAACAAATTTTTTAGTTCACCAATGAATTTGACATTCGTTTGATATAGCTGAATGATTTTTAGATTAGAAGGTTTTACTTCTACATTAATTTTCTGGCATACAGACATAGGAATCACAATTAATGATGCACAAGAGTCAACCATACAATTATGTGCATTCCTATTAAAATTTTCAAAATTTAATAAAAAAGGAGGCACATTGTTTCGTGCGGAAACAACAGAATTTTGTTGATTTTTTATTGTTGTTCCTGAAATAGTTTTATCTAAGTTTACTACAATTTTTTCTGATAAGTCCCTTTTTGTTGGCATTTTTATAGGAAGAATGTGCTTTTCATTAATGGAAAGAACAAGAGAAAACCAAACCTTGAGAGTGTAGAAGACAAGAAATCTCAAAAGAGATAGTGGGTTCCAGAAATGCAGATGAGATCCAAGAGACAGACTCACATGAGGAGAAAAGGTCGATAAAACCTTCTAAGTCGGAGATATCAGAAATATCAGGAGGAAGAAAAACAGTGGTCATTGGATCACTAATCCGRAATACCTGATGACCGCTAGATCAATGTCCAGTGCCTAGAGGAAGCGCAGAGGAGAAGTATGGATCTGATCCATTGGATCTGAGCGCCGAGGATCAACAKTCGTTGGATTAAAAAATACATGCATGAAKTTTAATCCTTTGTATCAGTGTAGGAGAGTGGACTTGTCAAAGTCATGAAGTAACGAAGTAAGCAGGGATCGTCCATCATCAAGACTGATAGGTGGCACATGATCCACAACTCCAAATAAAATCACTTCGAGAATCTTCAGTTTGAGATCTGAAATCCCCGAAGTCCAGAGAGCTCGAGAGCCAGAGTAAACATCAACTGTCAGATCATTTTAGTGTGGAAGGATAGGATAAGATAGAAAAGAAGCATCATAGAAATATCGATTTGTCAATCTAAGAACATGATTGACGAGCAACATTTAGTTCATGTCTAAAAGTTGCGAGGAGGTTATTGTTCAGGGATTCTCACTTCGGAATAATTGGCGACTTGAAAAGTAGAAATACCCGAAGTCTTGAAGGTCGAAGTCCTGAAGTGAATGAGGATCCACATCAATAATCCTATGTCAGCAAGGACATGTTGAATAATCAGACAATGACAAGTGTCAAGTTGATTCAGCATTTCAGGTACGTGCAAAACACAAATCCAAGTGACACGTGAAAGCTACTATTCTCATGACACGTCATCAAGTGATGTAAGTAAGTGATGTCACTCTGGGATTTTTACCACCAACGATTAGCCTAAATTCCTGAACACCGAATAACCAAAGAAGATCTAGACCATCGATCCCTAGAAGGACGTGTGGCAGAAATATGTCCAGCTCAGGGAAAGACACTCTGGAAAAAGTGAGCAAAGAAAGTTAAGAGTTGAGATTCCTGAACCCCAGAAACCCAAAGTCAATCTCAATCATCTGATTATGAGATACATGCATCAAACGCTCACTAACTCTAGATAAAATCAAAGGAAGGAGGAAAGGTTGGAAAGTTGAGATTGTCGAACCCTGAATACTCGAAGGGATTGTGACCATTGAGTCAAGGAAGGATGTCAACAAATATTCCATTTTGGAAGATATCCAGTCAGAAGAAACGAGAAGTTGAGACTTGAAATCTACGAAGATTGGAAACCCAAAGGAGATCTCGACCGTCAATCCAAAAGGGGACATGCATCAGTGGATTGTTAGCTCCATTAAAAACAAAAGGAAGGTTGAAAGGCCCGAAAGTTGAGATATCTAAACCTCAAATACCCAAAGGGATTGTGATCATCGATCCAAAAGGGACACGTTTCATTGGATCGTTGACTCTAGGTGAAATGATCTAGGAGCAAGTCAAGCTTAAGAATCGAGACTCCCGAAGCCTGAAAGGAGAAATCAATCTCGTTCGTTGGTTTGAAGGGCCACATGTCACGTGGTCATTGAGACTAATGATCACACATGGATGGAGGAAAGAAGGCAATAAAAGACAAGAGATCTAAGCCGTTGATCAAGGGAATCTGTCAAAGACCAAGATATCGACAATCACGCATGATTGTGGGATCAGAAGTTTCTCGCAAGTTTATTTTTTTAGGGTAGGCTGCAATTGAAACCACGGTATCGGAGAAAGGGTACGTGGCAGCTAGAGGTAGATTGTGGGGAGACAAGCCGGTAATCCCAAAACCATTGTTGGGTGCACTCGCAATCATTCACCTATGCAAAGACGAAGCCCAAGGTCACATGCGAAAGGGGGATAATGAGAAGAGAGCTTGCTCCCACAATCTTAGGGTCATGTAAACTTCATCGCCCAAGGTCATATTGAAATAAAGGGGGCTAGTGCTCGCTAGACCAAGAACGTGAAGTGACTTTTGAATAAGTGTTTTGTCACCACTGGTGGTCATGTGAAGGTAGAGTCTTAGAAGCCAAAGAATCCATAATTGATTGGTTGTAACTGACAAAGAAGATGAAGAGTTTTGACATTCAAAGAAGCCAAATAATCTTTAGATAACTGCCATTGATGATGAACAAATACTGCATAACTGCCATAGAAGACAATGAGTTTCTATGATGACCGAGCAGAGTACTCAACATGAGAATGAAATGCAGAACATTGAACAGTGTGTGTTAATTTGATAGTGATGCATGTGGGTAGGTAGAGAGGAAGAGCAGTACCTGAAGAGGAGATCAGAGATGCAGTGTATAGCATGCAGAGGCAGCACATAGTATAAATAGAAGAAAGATAAGCTGAACATGGTATCGATGTGTGCAATGGGAGAATGAATAGAGGATAGAAGAGGAATAGAGAATAGAAGCTGGAAGAGATAGAGCAAGTAAAGTTTTGTAATATTCAATCAGGGTGGCAGGGTAGTGCTAGGGAGGATTGTAGTCCTCTAAATTCTGGTTGGTGCTAGAAGATATTCTGGGATTTGGTGCTTCCTTCTAGTGGGTGCTAGAGAAATCTGGGAGTTGGTGATTCCATCCAGTTGGTTCTAGAGAAATATGAGAGTTGGTGCTCTCTACAATTTGTAGCTTTCTATCATAGGTTGTAGCCTCATATTTGAGTTGGAGCTCAAAGACTATGATTTACATGAAAGTTCGAGCTTGATTGACATCCTAAGAAGAAGAGGTTTTCTCCCTTTATGGGTTTCCTCATGAGAAATATGTGTATCTATATATTTCATGTGATGGATCAAATATTGTTTATCTATGCATGTTAAGTTATCAGTAACAAATTAAATAATAACTTAAAAAGATTCAAAAAATAACAAAAAGTTTCAAGCTTATATCATAATTGATTCACCCCCACCCCTCTCAGTTATATTTCCAACACTTTTATCTTGATTTTTAGATGTGTTTTTACTTGGGACATTTCTAACTGTGTTTAAGTCAATTTATGTTGATTTTTTTCTGCTAACATCATTCTTTTTATTATTTTTAGCAATGCTTAGAAGCATTTTCTGCAAAATGAGTGGAAATTTCAACAATTCGAAAACATAAATATTTTCTCTTTTTTTTTAGATCTTCAATTAAATCATACTCTAAAAATGGGGCAGATAATTTTTGTCTAGTTTCAGTTTTCTTTGGTTGTTTTGAAACCACATTTTTACTTGTTTCGGGTGGAGACTTGTTTTGTATTTTACTTCTAGCGTTGTAGGGGTGGACAGTTTCAAAATTTGCTTGAAAAATATTTTCCGACAGGTGACCAAAAATGGGAGGAGATGAGTCTTCCTCTTCTAGTACCTCTTCCTCAACTATATCATTAGAATTTTCAGGAGGAGTAGAAACAAAACTATCATGTGCTTCCAATATTGTTTGCAAAGCATATAGTAAACTTTCAAAATTTAGACTTTCTGTGGTCGGGGTTGGTCGGTTTGGAGGGAAATGTTTTCTAAAAGGAGGTTTTAAACTTCCTTTACTTGTATATGCCTCCTTGATGAATATTTTCAAGTCAATGACCTGATTGTATAGTTTCTAGAAATCTTTCTGCAATCTCTCCAAGTCCAATGTTTCTTATTGATTTTTAACTTGAGGAGGTTTAGCGAGAATTTCTATTTCCATCTTAGAATATGAATTTGTTTCAACCTCACTACTTAGATTATCTTTTAGGCTCAATACGATTTCTCAATCGGGCTTGCCTCCTCAAAGGATTCTAACAACATGTTCTTTTTGGACCTTTTAACCTATATGGCTATGTTGTTATGCAGGGCCTTCATATAATATGCAACAATTAAGTTTTCTGTAGGCATCGAATCTAGTGAATATATCGATACACATATTTCTAGTGAATATAGTGAATATACAGATACACATAGGAATTGAATCTAGTGAATATACAGATCTATAATCATGAGATCGGAGAGGATCCCAGAAATAATAATTCAGAACTTACCTACCTATCTATTTTCACTGTGTTGGTTAACAGTAGTCACATGTTTGGAGAATTGCAATCTGTAGTGGAGACATCAGGTGGGCGAGCTAGCATGGCATGCCCTGGTAGAGTTGTTAAGTGATTGAAAGAGTTTTTGAAGAATCTAGTCACTTTGGTCCTTAGCCTTCGATAGATCTGTACATCCAATGTTGGCAGCGCATGTTTCCTTTATGTTTTTCGATGACAGACTTCGAATAACGGGCATAACCTGGCCACTCAGAAATGCATGGAAGGCATGGGCTAGTTTTTTGTCCTTATCGGTATCTGAATTGGAGTCCACCACTTACTGCAGGTAGAAAAATGAGGAATTTGGGTGATCAATGCACTTGCTATTACAAAAATAGCCGAAGGTAGTGTCTCCATAACTATTTTCATTTACATAAGTTTTAATGGAAAAAGTATTTCCATGCTGAAGGACAGAACTATGGAAACTTTAAACAGATTGACAATCAACCAAAGTTCATGCTGCCCCTAGTCGTGGTTCTTCTCTTGGATACCTTTTTGGTGGTCCACCGAGTGAATGAGCGGGATGGGTTAGTTCCAGGCTACAAGTTGAGGGGAAAGGAGTGAAATGGGCACCTTCCCTACCATGCTTTCCTTTCTCCCGCAGACAAAAATACGTTATGATTCAATGTGATTGCCTGTAACCAAGCTTAAAGATCTGCTCGCGAATGCGATGTGGACATTTATTTTGTTCCATTTTATTTCATGGTTTCTATGCATTTAAAACTAAGGATGGTTATGTTTATTTCATTGTTTTTAGTTTTATGTTATTATTTTTTTTATTTTTTTATTTTTGTATTTATATATATGTTTTTGTTTTTATTTTTATTTCTATAAATTTAAAATTAAAAGAGTCCTAAACATTTTGGTGTTTTATCATTTTTTTTAATTGCTTTATTCTTAAATTTAAAAGAAGAAAAATTCAAATAAAATTAAAGAGAATAGGTTTATTAGCAAATGGAGACAAAATGAATTGCAAATTGAAGATGAAAAATTGATTAAGTATGTCTTCAAATCATCAACTAATTCATTGAGACATCCTACTTTTAGATCCTCAAGATCGCACGAAGCACGGAGGAGAGCATACTTATTCAACGCTAAAGCGAAAACTGAAAATAACTTCCTACCTATTCTACTCTAATTAAAATTTAGAGATTAGTTATGTGTAATCAAATAGCCAATGTAACCATAAGCGCAATAGTAATAAGAATATGTTCACTATGAATTTTACAAATGAAAATCGAAAATATATATAACCTTGCGAAATTAAGTGTGAAACTGTAAATTAACAAAATAAAAAGAAAATTAAATGGATCTAACCTGGTACCTGCTTGAAGCCATCGTTCGATATTGCTTTCGTAGGCATAGTTTTCACTCCTCAGATCATGTCACAACTCCTCGTTATCCTCCTTGATCTCCTGCTCGCATAATTGTTCATCATCAGATGTGCAAGGTTCCTTGTATGTTGTTTCTTCATTTGCCTCTGGAGGAGTAATTAAGTTTTTGGATGCTGTCAAGATCTCCTCTTCCAGAGAAGAGGAGATCCTAACTTTTTCTAGGATCTGAGTGAACTGTTCTAAGCTTATACTCATTGAAAAATCATTTTAATGAAAATCAAACCAAATACTAGAAAAAAAGCGAAAATAAAAAACTAGTACAAAACAAGTGCAAAACAAGTGCGAAATGAGTACAAAACCAAAGATGAACAAAATAAAAAGAAAACTAGTATGAAAGAAGAAACTAATTCACAATCAAAACTAAGAAATTAAAACTATTTGTAAAAATAAAACACACCAAACTTGAACTCCTTGCATTACTGAGACCCTGTTGTCACCAGGTTATTTGTTCGCACAGTTAGCTCATCAAAAATAAAAAATAAATTTGTATAAATAAAAACACACTTTTGCATAAAATAAAATCAATTGCACACAACTGAAAAATAAATCTAACTCTAACCCTTTTAACACCTCCCCGGGAATGGTGCCAAAATGTTGAGTGAATTATATGATAGTAATTGTGACATAAATTATCAATACGGAGTCATAATCTTATGATATGTACGCAAAGTATATGAAGGGTATGAGGATTTCTAATCTATGCTAATGATTGAAAAGAAACATTTTAAATTATTGTCATTGAATCTAAATCTAAGAAAGCACAAAATATGCAACTAATCTATGAAAGGAAACTATCATAATGCTACATAAACTTGAGAGTGAAACTGAATCTACGAAATCAAATGAGACATTATCTAACTATGAAAGTGAGAACTTAATCTAACTATGAAAGCATGAAATCTAGAAATAATCTATGAAAACATGAATGTGCGTAAATTAAATCTAATGAAAGAATTTTAAAAACATCTACAACAACACATGACAAAAAGGTAAACAACAAACCACTATGAGAAAGTAAAATCTTGCATTAAAAAAATCCAACACATGACAAATAATGAAAATCACTATCTCAAAACTACAAGACTATGAATCAAATCTCTATGAATCAAAGTTCCAATCTTCTGTTCTTTATTTCTAGAGAGAGGCCTCCTCCCAAATGAGGAGAGAACCCTCTTATTTATACATAAATGAAGATAAGAGACTGATAATTACAGCTCCACTTTTCTCTCAACCTATCCCTTCAAATCCTCCACAAATATCTTGGATAAGATATTCTATCTCCATGATATTCTCCTTGAAGTGAGCTTGAATGATTATCTCCTCATCTTCAAAGAAGATAAAATCCGAATTTGAATCTAGGTGGTGATTTTTGACTTTGTGAAAATCTTCAAATATGCATGTAGTCATCACAAAACTTATCCAAATTTGAGATATAATGAAAATATGTTAATTTTCTAATATTTAGTCACAAATTCACTCAAAAATACTCAAAATAAATAATTTGGAAAATGGAAATGTAAGCCCATATGTTTTTATGAAAGTAATGATAATTATGGTTTTATGGAAGAATGAAATGGAAATAAAGGTGACAAATGGTATATGAAAGATGAATAAAGTGTCGTATTTTTGCGACCCAACAACAGGCACATCAGGAAGAAGGMATTTAGACAAGGTGATCTAGTGCTGGTATATGACAGTAAGTTCATAAAGCATCTTGGGAAGTTCAGAATGCATTGGATCGGGCCATATGAGGTCGCTCATGTTAAAAAAGGAGGAGCTGCATAGTTGAAGACTTTAAAGGGAGAATGGAAGGAAGGATTAGTGAATGGGAKTCGGCTGAAGTTGTACTATGACAACCTACCACCTCGCAGCTCTAAGTAAAAGCATAAGGAAAAAGGTCTAGGTACCAGGTGCAGTTGAAATTGGGTACCAGACATAAAAAAGAAAGGTTGCACAAGGAAGGAGAGGAGGCATAGAGTAGAAAGCAAAGGCTACAATGCACAGTATGAATTCAAAGTAAAACAAAAGAATCAGATATGAAGTGCATCAGGACGAGTCACAGGTGAGTGTTGGGAGCCTGTTGGCCCTTGGTTAGAGAATTAAGCAAAGAACAATGGAGAAAAGGAAAAATGACAACTTCATGGAACACATAGTGACTGTTATTGGGTCGAAGTGAGAAAAAGAGAATAAAAGATGGAGCGAAGCCCGAGAAAGCAAGTCGTTGGATGAGGATATCGAGGATGACAGATCATCAAGGAATAAGAATCGTGGACAACTCAGCAAGTGGAAAAATCCACCATTAGATTCTTTGGAGCACTACACTAGAAGGAAGGAAAGACAGGCTGGTGAAGCCCTGAAAACGTGGGTTAAGTTGACCTAGGGTTTTGACACCTAGGTTTCGGCCTAAGGATGTCGATGAGTGATTGTAGAATATAAATAAGAACCTATATGAGGGAAGAGGGTTCGTTCAGGATTGATTTGTTAGATATAGTTGTATTGTTTGATATGAGTGATTACTATGTGAGAGAGATAAGTGTTGAGTGAAGAGCCTTCTGGTATTGTAAGATCTTCAACTGGGTGCAAAGATCAACCCTGCAGTTAGGTGCACAGGGAGGGGAGAGATAGAGAGAAGAGAGAATATTTGTTGGTTAGGAGTGCAGATCAGAACTATATGATTTCATATTAATATATCATAAATCATAGTTATGTGGACATAGCCCTAGAGAGAGGGTGAACCATGTATATATGTCTTGTGTGCGTGATTGATGGTGTGTTATTTTTCCTTGATATAATGTTATTCCATTTTTGTGGTAGATATGATAGATGTATGGAATAGATCTATGCTGATAAGTGATATATGCATGTTTTATTGTTCTAGTATCGTATCCAATTGATATTTCCCTTGGTTGTAGACATTTCTATCCTTCAACCCCCCAATAGTTGCTTCGAGTGAGATTGCATCTTTTTCACAGGTGTAGCTGAAAGGGCCAGTAGTTAGGGTTTGTTGGTGCACTCTTGGAGATGAACCCTGGGTTTTCCCCTGTGCCAACAAACATGTACCAATAAACCTGAATCATGCATCAACCATGCATCAACCATGCACCAACCTATACCAAACAATTTGTAATCAACCTGTACCATAAAAAAGTGCAACCAACCATGTACCAAGTATGTACCAATCATGTTTCAAGTACCCATCAACTATGACTCATCAATATGTACCAACATCATCAACTATACACCTCATGTATGTGCCAACTCATCAACTACTTGTCTCAACCATGTACCCAACTTGTACCTAAACAAAAATACTTCATCAATTTCATCATCCAAATATGATTTGTAACTCTGTAATAGACCTGGTGTATATGATCAAATACCTTCAAACCTTTCTTAACTTTAACAATAAGAGACTATCATTTTCATCAAATGTTTCTTTAGTCTCACAAGACTAGTTTTGGATTAATCAACAACCATAACTTGAAATAATCATAAATTTGTGCCTATAATGAATAAAGATCTGAAAATGATACAAAATTTTGTTCAGTGTGTTTTATGAAATTCCTCCAGGTGTCACTACTCGAAACCTCTCAAAAAAGGATTTATGGAAAAAATGGCACACCTTGTTGAATTATGGATTATTCTAGAGAGACACCTTGTAGAGCATGCCCCGAATGGAATATTTATTGAATTGATCTAAAATTTTCACATAGAATACTACAAAATGTAATATAAACACACATTTTTTCTTAATTAATTTTGATCTGATATGAAGAAGGTATGACATTTTTACCCAAAACACTTGTTTTTTACTAGTTTCAGGACTAGCCACAAACCCTATTTTCCACGGAGTGTAACTCCAAAAATACAATGCCCCGCAAGATTAATGTTTTACCATAGATACTTGGATATGTTTCCTCAATGGAATAGAAATTACACATTCTGACGCATTCTAGAAAAAAAATTATTGTGAAAATGGTGAGATGAACTGAAAAAAACATACCTTAGCAAACATCATCAAAATAATTTATCCTTCCTTGAATTATGGCCTTCATTTCTTCACTTTCCTCAGAAATTAGGCTTAGGTATACTTTGGTTACCTCAGAAACCTATAGGTATTCAATATTCTCAAGTGTGTCTTAAATGAGAGAGCCTTGCCTCTTATTTATACTCTCCAAGTAGCTTCCTTAAAAACATCTTCTAGGTCACTTTGTCCACTTTCCTTATTTTAGGGTTAACCCACTTCTAATTTCTCCATTAAATTTATTATTGAATTAATTTATTTTGTATTCAATTTTAATTATAGTACACTCATCACTTAAATTTATTATTTACCTTTTAAAATCTCTTAAACCACTTTGACTACTTTGACCTTTTGCGGCTTCTAGATGACATATGAGGGTCCTCCAACTTCCTAAAGCCATAAATCTCAAACCATGAGGAGTTATGAGACGTTCCACATACCACCAGAAATGGAATGATATGTGCTATCCATATAGAATAGTGTTACTTGAAAATATATCAAAACTCATACCGTTATCCATCAAACAAACTTGGCTCCATTACCCAAACCTGGGTTCTCCAACTTCTCATGGCCATAACTCTCTAACCGTGAGGAGTTATGTGACATTCCACATACCACCAGAAATGGAATGACATGCACTATCCATATAGGATATCTTCACTGAAAAATTCACTAGCATTTATCTCATTATTCCACAAATAATCATGGGTTCTCTAACCATACTTCTAGGATAAATGAATCTGCAAAGCGTCTTCCCATGAGGGCTTTCACCATAAGGGGCCTGTTATCCCCGATTTCTAGGGATAACTAGGAGATCATGTCTCGAGGCCAACATGGTCCTAGACATGGAGTACGAGAGCAGATTGACTTGAGCATGGCCCTTGAGGGCCCATCTTTTCTTCTTCTCAGCCAAACTTGTCCTGCCAGCAG
>JASDQU010500836.1:44415-67363 GCA_032191745.1 Picea mariana | reverse complement strand
TTAGACTAGTTACAACTTTTTATATAATATAAATTTTTGAATTTCAATTTAAATAAATAAATAAATAAGATAATAAACTTATACAAAGTATTGTTGAAAAATACAAATATTTTTTGTTTTCATTTATAACTAACTTTTCATATGTAAAAGAATTTATTATGTAGAAGATGATGTTAAAAATATTTTACAAGCTAAATTTAAGGAGAATTTATGGTGTTATAAAGAATTGGAGGATAAAATAAAATAAAGATAGTATGAGGTGATTAATCATAATCTTGAAGATAAAAAATATCTCTATTTTTTCACTAGTTGAAAGAAGAGAATCAATATCGCTAAAATAAGAGCTAATTCTCATGGGTTTCATAGTGAAACTAGGAAATCCCAAAAACACCATGGCAAAAAGAATCTATCACCTTTGTGACTTCAAGAGGGCACTTTCTCTTAGTGTGGCCTGAGTATAGCCAAATTAGATCTCAATTTCAAAATATTTGTCACAATAGTGACCTTCCTCACCTTCTAAGTCATCCAAACTTTAGTGATCTTGGAAAGCTTCTCTTAATCCTTTTCAAACATCTAAATAACATTTTAAAGAAACCCATAAACCAATTTTTATTATTTATGAATGTAAACCTATAAAATATTAATTAAAATTAAAATAGAATTTATTATTGTCTTATATATAGTTTTTTATTTTTTATCCATAATTATAATTTGAAATCTATTATGATAAATGATGAACTCTAATATGATAGACCAATTCAATCTTAGTAGACATTAATCACCATCACAATATATGAAAAGATTATATTTTTATAAATTATAAATTAAATATTAATTTATTTTCATTTAATAATTTTATATTATTTTATTTAATTATTTTGAAAATTATAATTAACACTACATATTATCCACTAAATTATAAATTATTTAAATTTTTCTCATCACTAATATTCTACTTTTACTATTGATTTTATTTATTTGAATTTTATAATAAAAATATTATAAATTTATATTTTAAAAACAACTTATCATAAAATTTCTTTAAGAATTTTGTTTTTTATTATTTTAAAAAATAATCAAAATTTACTATAAATTTAAAAATAATAATAAAAAAAAATAATAATATTCTTTATTTCATTATCAAAATAATTTTCTTTAAAAATTATTTTATTTATACATATCTCATCATTTAAAAAGATAGATTCTCTTAACTCATTGTCAATATTAATTGTAATTATGTACTTTTATATATCAATATCAAAATAATTATCATTAAAAATTACTTTATTTATACTTTATCTCATCATTTAAAAAGATGGAATTTTCCTTTAAGTCATTCTCAATATTAATTGCAATTAAGTACTTTTTATAGCATATGTTCTATGTTATGTTATTATATATAGCATATGTTCTATATATATATATATTTGAATTTAATATATTTAAATATCTAAATATATGTTTTTTTATTTTTTTAATATATTCATTTGAATAAATATATTTGAATATATCAAATTTAATATATAATTATAGATTATAATGATTATTAACGTTTGTGATATATTTATATCATATTATTGATATATTAATTTTAGTTTATAAAAGATAAATGGTAACATGAAATTTAAACATATTGCATTCATTAAATATACACATATATTATAATTAAATAATTCTAATTTCATGGATTATAAAATTTATTTAAACATTATTTAATAAAAAAATTATTAAAAGTTATTTAATAAAAAAATTTAATATTGAATATGTAAAATTAATTTTTTAATATTATTTTTTTTTAATTAAGTGGATATAAAGGTCTATTCAACTATGGATCACCTTGTTAGGATTAAGATCATTGCATATCAGTGTCACAATGATAAAACAGATCTCCTTTCTTTGTTGTTTCATTGATTTTATAAAATATTTTGACTCAGTGCTCGAGACTAACCTTTGGAATAGGTTAGAAGATCTTAAAGTCCCTTTCAAGTTAAGAGTTGTTGCGAGAAATTTTTATGACAAATTTATTGTCAAGTTTAGGAACACCAAGGGTCGTTTGAAAGAAATTAACTGTAATATAGGAGTCAAGCAAGGGTGTTCCCTATGCAATATCCTTTCTAGCATCTATATTGACAAGTTAGAAGATTGTTTAGAAGATGCAGGTTGTGTGAGCCTAGGCCTCACTCTTGCTAGTATAGTCATCATCCTTCTTCTTTATGCCAATGATATTGTTCTTATGGTGAAGAGTCTCTATGACCTAAGTAAAAGACTAATAATCCTCAAGGAATTTTTGATGGGTATGAATGTGAACACTAACAAAACAATGGTTACGATAATTAAATATAAAAGAATCACCTACGATTCATTTGTATATGAAAACAATATCTTGGAGGAAATGCCTTCATACAAATATCTGGAAATTGATATTCATGACAAGCTCAATTGGAACTATTGTGTTGAGAAAAGGATAGATGGAGGGTGGAAAGCATATTATGGATTTGAAAACAATTGTAAATTCTTAGAACTCTAGCTTTGGGATAAAAAAGATCATCTTTCACACTCTCATCACTCCAATTATCTTATATGGATGTGAATTTTGGGGATGAAGTGTCTCGAAAGAATCCTGGAGAAAGACATAACATATCTAAAAGAAATTTTTATACTTATAATATTAAACTTAAAGGATATACACCCTATTATATCCTCCTCATAGAAGCGATTCTCCCCCCTTGAGAGCACTAATATGATTAGGTACCTAATGTACAAGAACAAGATAAATGACATGGATGACGAGAGGCTCTCTAAAGATGAAAATAAACATAAACTCTCATGAGTTGCACAATGAAAATGGGCATTGGACAATTCCAAAAACACAGCAGGATGAAATAATTTATCATTTTATGATAGTAAGATTGTTGAAGATTTAAAACACTTTCCTATACCCAAATTAGATCCCAATTTAAAAATATTTTCCACAATAGAGAGCTTCATAAGCTTGTAAGTCATTAAAACTATGATGATCTTGGAACACTTCTCTCAATATTTTTTGAGTATAGGATTACAGTTTTAAAGAAATCTATGTAATATCTTACCTTCTTAAGGTCTGATGTTAGTGAACATTAATCATCATCATCAATAAAAAAAAAAAAATCAATCTCTTATTATATTTATAATGCTTAATAATAATGTATTAAATAATATCATTTTCTATTCTTAGTAATTTATGTTTTAATGCTCAATATTTGATGTCTCCAACATAATATATATTTATACAATTTATTTTTTATTAAAATTCCCACACAAATAAGGGATTTAAAATATTTTCCCTTTATAAGTTGTTAACTTATCATAACAAAATTAAAAAAAACATTTTAAAAACAAATAGTTAAATAACAAAAATTATTTAAATTGAGAAATCTTATAAAATATAATTTTTTTCAATAATTCTTCATTATCATATATATATATATATATATATATAGTATTTTATTTTTTAAATTTATTGAGTATTTATTAAATGATATTAATTAAAGATAATTATTATTTTTTATAAAATTAAAATCATTAAAAAAAATAAATAAATACTTTTGAATTAATTAATATGAAAAAATATTAATCATAATTAAAAATATTTAACTTTGGAAAGAAAAAAATCAATTACTATTTATAACACATTAAATGTTTTAAAAAAAATGAAATAATAAAATATTTATTATATTAAATATCTATACTAACAACATTATATAAAAAGAAACATTCTGGAGTTTTAGACCTGAGACTTAAAACGAATTTCTATTACTACACAACAAACTTTTAGTTTTAGAGCTCAAACTTAAATAATTTTCTATTACTACACAACAAACTTTGATTTTTAGAGCTCACACAACAAACTTTTAGTTTTAGAGCTCAAACTTAAATAATTTTCTATTACAACACACCAAACTTTGCAACAGACTATGAAATATGCATTCCAACTTTTCCTACATGTAATTTACTTAACAAAATCTTTTACTATCCTAATGATTCTAAAAAAAATTATTTAAAAACATGAAGGCACATGAAGGCTATTTACTTCATCTTGGTTGACTTCTCAGCAAGGAGAGTGTTTCTTCTCCATATCCATCGGTTCCTTAAGTGGATGAACTATCTCTTCTTCATTAAATTGAATTCTTCCTTAAATTGAACTTGGAGAGAGTTAATTAAATCCTTATTATTTGAGGATGTAGAGAGGGAATCCTTACAAATATTAAATGCTAAGTTTTCCAACTCATTGCATTTGGAATCTAGAATGTCCATCCTTTGTTTTTTTCTTAACTTAATAATTCATACTATGTATGTGTGTTGAGAAACACAGAGATTTTTTTTTCATGTATTTAAGTAGTGATTGAGAATAGAGAGGTATAATTGGATTGAATGTACTTTCTATGCCTTCTCAGAGACCCATTGAGTTTCAATATTTCCTTGTGCTCCACGGCTGCACACAAAACATTGAACCAAAAAAGCAACTAGACTAGTTTGAGAAGGTAGAGACCAGACCAGAATAGAGGTCTTGCACCATGCCATGACCATACTAGAAAAAGGTCTACTTCACACAACTTTAAAAAATTGATACCTAAATAGAGTCCTTTCACCAAAATACCCCCACGACACACAAAATGAAAGATAGACCTTAGGAATGAAACACCTAAATTTAATATCTAGATGAGGTATGGATAGAAAAATTTCTTTGAAAACTTTCCTAGAATTGAACCTAGACTATATTCACAATAGGAGGCCAACATCAACAAAGAGGTACCCAGGTATACTATCTAGATGAAGTGGAGTTGGAGGGTGTTCCCAAATAATCTTCCCAAGTCTCCATAGGAACCATTGAAACAAAACCAAAACAGAAAGGATACACCCCATCTCATAAATGAATTCAAACATCTTGGATCCCAAATAAACTGCCCAATTCCTAGCAAATTGCTCACCTTGTAATCTAGCTCCTCTGAATGCCAATTTTTCTTGTCCCTAATTCATTTTCTTCCTCACTCCATTATCCCAAAGAGCTAGAAAATTTTCATGTTGGAGCATTCATTAACCAAGGTATGCAGGAAAGGGTGGTGGTTGTCCTCGATGTTGTAGTCCCAAAACAACGAAGGTGATTTGTTGGATATGATTGATGTGAGTCCCCATGGATAGTTAATGTGATTGAAATGCAACATGTTTGAATTAATGTGATTGAGTCCTTCAATTCCTTCCTTAACCATTTAAATAACATTTCCCCTCATATCCAATTCATTATGGAAATAGAGAAGGACAAATCTCTCCCCTTTCTCGATGTTCTCATCTCTCGCCTCCCTAATGGTTCCCTTGACCACCAATTTTATCGCAAAAAGATTCATATTCACTGATACCTTCATGCCCAATCTCATCACCATCCTGCTCAAAATTTCGTTGTCCTCAAAAATCTTGTCACTCAAGCCATCTAAATCTGTGACCCCCAATTTCTTGAGAAAGAAAAATCCCACCTACAACCAAGGCCCTTGTGTCCAATGGCTACACCTCCTCTCAAATTAACAAATCTTTCCGCTCATCCCACAACCCTAAGTCAAACTTTTCTTCCTCCTATCCCCCCCTTACCTCTCCTTTCTCTCCACTACATCCAAGGCACTACAAATCACATAACCAATTTTTTTTCTAAAATGACTATCAAAACCGTCTTCAAGCCTTTCAAAACTCTCAAACAATCATTCATATCTACCAAGGATAAATTTGACCCAATTCTTGGCCCACCAGTTTACCAAATTGCCTGATCCTATGGCAAATCATACATTGGCCAAACATGGATACCCTTTAAATCCCGCCTCAAATAAAACATAGATGACACAACCCACAATCACATTTCTAAATCGACTATTATTGAACACCCTTCCATTTCTAAACATCTAATTTTTTTTTACAAAAACAAAATCTTGGCCTCAACACCCTATTACTCTTCTTGAGTCATACGCGAAGCTCTCAAAATCGAAAAACATCCTAACAATTTTAACCATGACGGCAAGTATAAACTTATCCAATCCTGGAAACCAATCATTCACCGCATCAGAAAATCAAACTAAAATTTCTTATGGCTTTCCTACGACACTCTTTCCTTGTTTGTTCTTGTGCAACCCCCTCGCCCTTGTCATAAATTATCGTGAATCAAAACTCTAATCAATAATTTTTATCATCCTAAATCCATAATTTTCAATTTAATCATTGTAGATCCATGATTTTCAATTATTCTCATTCCTAGCTTCTAATTAATTCTAATTATTATAAAATTAATATTAATTATACAATTTAATTAGTATTAATCATATAAATATTAATTAATAATTATTATTAACTAACCATTCTTTTATATTTATTTTTCAACTTTTCTTCTATTCACCAATTCTCTTCTTTTAGTGATTATCTACCTTTCTAAATCCTTTCTCTTCTTCAATCATTTTTCCACCTTCCTAAATACTTTAATTTTCAATTGTTATTATTTTTTTTCAATTATTTGTTTGGTCCTCATTCCCAATGTTTTAAAAACCGAAACCAGTACCAGAACCGGTCGAGGGTCCAACCCGAACTGGAACCAGTAATGAACCGGTAGAACCAGTTTTTTAAAAAATACATAAAATATTTAAATTTTAACGAAAAAAAATATTTTTAAGATTTTAAATCATGTTTCCAAAGCATTAGAGACAATTAGAGACAACAGATCCAAAGTGTACTCATGAATATATCAAAACGACACCAAGTGAAATACATATCTAGAGATCGGAGCATAAATACATAATCAATGAGGATCTAAATGGCCTCTACAACATCAAATACCATACTAAGTTAGAGTCATTGATACTATAGGTGGGAATGCCGATGAAAAATACAAAATAGCCATAGGGTAGATACTAGAATCGTAGATGGAAGAATATCATAGCTCATGAGTCATGACTGTCAGTAGTCCTCCATGTCATAATCATCAAGATTGACATCACTACCACTGCTCTCTCCTCCATCCTCCTCCTCCTCCTCCTCCCCTATATCCAATGCAATCTGTGCATTTGTTGATGTGGACTTTGGAGGATGACCCCTCAAGAGGATCACCATCATCAAAAGTGACTGGCTCTAGCACTACTTCATTAAGATCCAAGTTGGCTAATGCCAACTCAACACTGATGCTCAAACCCTTATCATCAGAAAACACATCCCACATCTTTCTCTTTCCCTTCAACCACTCTTCTCTCTGCTTGTATATAATATGGAGGTTGGTGTGCACCTACACTACTAAGTCATCGAACATGACGACAAACTAGAAAAAGAAGAGTTCAATAGAAGAGTTTATACTTGAGTGAAGGGTACATTTTTACTGGGGTCGTGAGAAAAGAGTTCAACAATCAATGCCACCAACATTGAGGTACATAAAGGGATTGATTCTCTTGATTAAATGTCAGTTCCATACCCTCATACATGATAGAATCTAGTGGAAACATTGCAATCTTGCCAATCTTGAAATCCTGAAAACTATTAAGTCTGTTGAATTTTGAATGGGACCTAAAATTCTACTTTCTCCATATGAATTCCAATGAGGTTGGAACCACTCTCAAACATCCTGAAACAATTAATGGTAATGTTAAAAATTTAAGTAAAAGGATGAAAATGAAAGATAAAGGAGAATGTCATTTTTACTTTAACATTACCGTTAATTACTAGGGTGGGTGAAATGGAGGGGGTGGGGAACTCTTTAAATAGCATTAATAAGGCAAAATAACCCTCAGTTGCACACTAAAACACCTTAGAACTCCAACTTGCATGAGAAAACATAAACCAAGTACTTCTCTGTTACTTAGGTTTTAGGTTTTAGGGGGTTTTAGGTTTCTGGGACCAAACCGTCCGGTTTGATCATAAACCGGCCAACCGATTCGATTTATTGACTGGTTTGAATCGGTCGACCATCAAACCGGTCAAACCGGCTAGTTCTGGTTCTGGTTCAATGGTTTTTAAAACACTACTCATACCTAAACTCTAACTAATTCCAATAATTAATTACTCTTAATTTTATTATTATTTTACAATTATTATTAATTAAATATCCTCTTAATTTGAACTTTTATACATTGATTAATAATAACAATTTAATAACTCTCTTTTTCAATTATATTTCAATATGTAGATATCTAACTAATTTCAATAAAAATTATTATTATCTATATTACTATTTAATATTTAATGATTATTATTAATTATTAATAATTATATTATTATTTAATAATTACTCTTAATAATTATATTATTATTTAATAATTATTATTAGTTAACTATATTATTATTTAATAATTATTATTGATTAACTATTTCTCTATCTTTAAAATTTATCTTTTATTATATTTTTTTACCTTATTAATAATACCAAAATAAATCTCTTTTTTCACAACAACTAATTTACAAGAGATATGTCTTCTCTTTTCATAATTATTGCTTCAAGAGTTTCTAATGATAAGTAAAGTATCCGCTTGAAACATTAGACATTTCAAAAACTGGATACACAATTTATTTTTACAATTACAAAACTAACATTGTAAGGAATTTTGAAAATCTACATTTTTTAATTTCTTTCTTTTCATAATTATTGCTTCAAAAATCTCTAATGATAGATAAAGTATCCACTTGAAACATTAGACATTTCAAAAGCTGGATACACAATTTATTTTCAGAATTACAAAACTAACATTATAAAGAATTTTGAAAATCTACATTCTTTAATTGGTGATTTTACCTAGAATTATTTTCCAAAAGTCTTTTTAGAAAGGCATATGTTTTTGCTACATTGTTTGATGCCACCCTTTATCCTATGCATAAATGCATAAGATGTTATTTTTGTTCCTCTAAAATTAAAAAGAATCCTCACATCTACAACCCCAATTATACATTAGTTCTTAATAATAAAAATATATTTCAATATTATTTAGTATATAAGAAGATTATTTAATATATAGGAAAAGAAGTATCATCTAATCTTAAAATTATATTTGAAAAGGTGTAATCAAATCTTAAAATTATATTTAAAAAAATGTAATCAATTGTCGCACATCATTCATTGTATATCACCTTTCTTTCTTAAAGTAATTAAAATTTTGATGCTCATCACCCCAATTATATATATATATATATAAAGTTAGTTGAAAACATATAATTATTATATAGATAACATGTTTATTCGTTATTATTATTTTTTATAAATAATTTAATATTTACTATAATATTGTATTTAGAATATTTAAAAAGAATTAATGGAATATTTATTTAAGATAATAAATATAGGACAAAATAATTTTATTATTTTGTAAATTAATATTAATAAAAATTATAGTCAATTTATTTTCATGATGATGATGATGATGATTAACAACCGAAATTAGACCTTAAGTGGGTAAGTGATTACTTGTGATTCTTTAGAATTTTGTTTCTGTGATTGAAAAACATTAACAAAAGTTTTCCAAGATCATCGTACTTTTGTTGAGTTAAGAGGATAGGAAGGTTGGTAGTGTGACAAATATTTTGAAAATGAGATCTAATATGGGTATAGGTTGGACAATCTAAGTGAAAGTTCTTTTAATCTTCAACTTTGTTAGTGCCACAAAGGTGACCCACTCTTTCATCCCATGGCATTTTATGAATTGACCAATGCCCAGTTTCACTATGGAGCTCATGAGAATTTGTTCTTATCTTAGCAATGCTTATTTTTTTCTTTACACTTGGAAAAATAGATAGATACTTTTGATCTTCTCGATTAGGGTTGATTACATCCTTATAATACCTTAATTTTCTTTTTTCCTCTAACTCTTTATCACACCACATTTTCTCCTTAAATTTTGATTTGACAATTTTTTAGTAGTATTGTTATTCTGGAAAATGGTGTCTTCCATGATTCCCCAATAGTTTAGCCAAGACCAGGCATCTGTATGCCATCCTCGTTTGAGTCGATGGTGGTTATGACTCGATTTTGAAGCAATTTTAGGAAGCCTCTTGTCTTCCATGTTGTTTAACTTGTTTTTATACATTAGGTATCTAGTCATAGCCATGGGCTCAATGGGGGAGAGGCTTGTTTCTAAAAGGAGGATGGGATAGAGCATATTTCCTTTAATTTTGAGATTATAGGTTATAAAATTCTTTTGTGTTTGCACTATCTTTCTCTAGGATTCACGAGAGATACTACAGCCCCAGACTTCACATCCATAAAGAATAAAAGGTGTAACAAGAGTCTTAAAGAGGAGTTTCTTCTTATCCCAACTCCAAAGATCAGCTGATTTACAATTGTTTTCAAGCCCATATTAAGCTTTCCATCCCCCAATAATCATTTTCTCAATGTTATAATTCCAATTGAGCTTGTGGTGAATATCAATTCCAAGATATTTGTATGAAGTCACTTCCTCAAAATTGTTGTTGTCATATATGAAGGTATCATAATTGATCTTATAACAACCCAAATTGATTAATTTTTATCATAATTTTTAATTTTAATTTAATTAATTATTAAAATATATTAAATGAGTCTTTTATTATTTTATTATTAAAAGGTGGGTGAAGTAATTAATGGGGGGATAAGGCTGTTGGAGAATTAATGGGGGGATAAGTTTGCTAGGAAATTAATGAAGGGGATTTGATAGAGGAGGATAAGGAAGAGAGGAGGGGACTTGGAGAGGTATCTGATTTTGGATTGGAAATTTCTACAAGAGGTGAAGGAGGAGGAGGAGAAAAATTTGGAGAATATATGATTTTGGAAACTCTCACAGGGAACTCATGTTGTTGGGAACTTTGGGCTTGGGGGCCAGGAAACCTCAAGGATTCTTGGAGGTAGGGAGCCAAAGAGGATGCTCCTAGTTGGTTGGGAGATTAATATTCAGTTTGGGCAGCTGGGCAGGATCATTAACAACTAGGAAAGGGGCTAAATCAACTAATCTATAGGTTGGGGTAGATAATTTCTGCATTTTCCTAATGATCCGCTATCATTATATTGTTGTTGATTATTATGTTGTTATTAGGTTGTTGTTATTATCTTGTTGTTGATTATCATGTTGTTGTTGATTATTATGTTGGTATAAATAAAATCATGAAAGGAAAACAATGAACTAAATTGAATTTAAGGTATTACACATGGTATCAGAGCTCCGTTTCAAAACTGTAACCTGGGCTTCCCCACCCGCAACATTGGGATTTTTGTCTTCGCCTCACCTCCAAACTTTCATCTTCACCTATCTTCCTCTAGGGGTTTAGACACAGCCCAGTGTGAACAATATTCTATCACAAGAGTTTCATGCCGAGCTCTCCCTCCTACACTCTCTTTGCATCCTGCCAAACAGATTTCATAACCAGGAAACATTGTTGCTAGAACATGGTTTCAAGTAGCAAGGAAAATTAGCTAATAAATTGGTTTAATATGATGATTTGTTAAATCTGTAAGTGTAGATAAAAAATGAGCTTCATACAGTAAGGTGCCTAAAAATTTGCCTAACAGACTACCTAAATGCATGATCATTATTTTATGCTACGCTACATCAACAAGGACTAAAATTAAACATTAACAACAGATTCAAGGATACAACATTGTTTCTCTACACACAATAATAATTCTTTATTAAAGGAGAATTTACAGATATTACAAATGGTATCAGCAAGAACAACAATGATCTCACGCCCACCAATATATTGTTGCACCCACTGGAGGTCACTGGTTCTATTCTCATGGTGGTCAGTTCACAACATATTTTTGAGAGCAACAGTTGTTGTGCACATTCGGTGACCCATGGGCTCAAACGTGGCTCCTCCCTCAGTCTCGGGTGTTAAGCTATGGTGTGTTTTGTGTATGTTGGTGCTTAGCTCGCGCTGAGCTATGGTGTGTGTTGTGTATGCTGGTGCTTAGCTCGTGTTGAGCTATGGCGTGTGTTGTGTATGTTGGTTCTTGAGCTTTTGAAGTATCTTAAGGATCCATAAACTACACAAAACCAAAACCACGAGGCTCCCCCATATAGAAGTCCTTTGGGAGATATACATCCTTTAATGGTCCAAAGCGCTCAAAAGGTATGCGAAGCTCATCTGACCTGCAATCTCGGGGAATATTGTGAACCAAGAGACTTGTGTTTGTCTCCCTTTGTCCACCATATCTACCATAATGGCCTATAGGAGTACTTATTTCTCTTACACCGTACCCCCTTCGGGGGAATCAGGCTGTTTCTTCCCATTGTGGATTGATTTGATCTAGAAACCCATCAAAATAACTCATTTTTCGCAAATTGAGAAGGTCGAACTAAGACTTCGTCAATTGATCAAGCAATATTTTAGCGTGAGAAGAATCAAAATCAACTACAAACCAACGATAACACCCCGACTCTTCCACAACGATGAGAGTCTCATCAGTTATTCATCAGAAACAAGAGGTAACCCAAGTTAGATTAATCCATAATAGGCTATTTGTCCTACACAAAATCCCCATGTTATAAATTAGACATAGTGTTGAGGAAAACCATCGTTTATTGAGCACACAACCACTGTAATCTACCATCCATATAAATTGCAAGATTTTTCCCGAGATGACCAATGTTCTGCAACAGCTTTGTGACTAATAAATTTACGCAACCCATTAATGTTAATGGCCATTGAAGAAGAAATCAATAAACCCTATCTTTCATCTATCCTCATCTCCATGAGGAATCCCCTCATCTGGACTCTGTGGAATGACCATATTGCCTTTGATTCAGAGTTTATTCAATGAAAAAAAATGAATGCCAGTGGATTTGAGCAACTTCCCACTTGGAGAAAAGACCTGTTGATGGCAGCCTCCTTCGAATCATAGCTTGAATTATCCTCGTTTAAACGACCATCGGTAGAACCCATGGTTGGATGCCAATTTGAAACTCAAAAAGATATGGGTAACTGTTGTTAATATGTAATGCTCGAGCCGAATTAGAGGTTGTCTTGTGAAAAAAAATGTGAATTACTTCCAACAACAACACTGGTAATAATATTCTACTATACGCCTCACCTTGCAGTTCGACAAACAAAGGTAGTATCCCAACTCTAACCATGGTGATTCCAACCCTTCCTCTGCCTCACCTTCGTGAGAAGGGAGCCTGATGGCCATGGCTATTGCAGAGGAAGAGGAGGTCAAGCAGATAAATGTGTGTTGCGTGAGTATGAAAGGATGGGGTAGGGTTTGAGAGTGGTAGGGGGGCACGTGGGCCTCGCCCAACCTTACTCGAATTTTTTTTCCCCTCTTATATTATAAAATAAAAATTTTTATTGAGCCTAACTCAATATCCAAGTCTAACCACCAATAGACACAACAATCTAAGGCACCAAATCCTAGCGCATAAGTCTAAGTGACAAGACACCAAGGGAGGAGTCCATGAGGGGATAAAGTTCTTTGCACTATGCATTATATATTTTTTAATATTTTTAGTATTTTTTTTATTTCTCTCTTATTTTATATTTTTAAAAAATTAATTGAGGTTATTTAAAAAGAAAAGAATTAAGAAGTGGGTCTCATGCCCAATCTAATCTTAACCAAGGCCACAACATATATCGAAACAAGTCAAAGATTAGAACCAAATACATGAAACACACAAAGCGTCAAGCTAAGGTGAGGAGAATTATGTGTGAGCGACATGTCATATATATATGGGAGAATTATGGGAGAATTGTCTTAATTAAAATAATATAAAGTCATATATATTACCAAATCCCGCCAATAGAGCTCACAAGGGGCTCAAACTGTGCACAATGTGTCAATCAAGTGGTGTTGTTTGGGGGTTTACTAATTAATTTACATTGTGTTTAAAACACTGTACTTAGTTTCCAAGTTTCTAAGGACTTAAGGAGGCGAGTAATAGTAATTGGCAGGTTCCTTGCAGGGCTAGCATAGCTGGAAAGAAAAGGGAGTTAGCAACTTACCCAAACAAGTTACCAAGGTTAAAGGCTTTCGACCCAGACCTTTAGCCACTTACCCTAAAGAGAGTAATGTTTGTTTATAGACAAGTAAAAAAATAAAATTACGCCTAACCCTTTGTTTACAAGTATAATTTGAGCGAATGTGGAATGCCTTAAACTCTTCCCTGATAATAATTTGGTTTGATCCAGATTTTATTATTCAATATGGTTAGGACTCGGGGAAATCAAGGTCGAGGTGCATCATCTCAAGGACCACCAACATCGGCGTTGCCACTACCATTGCCTGAATTACCTCTCATTTTGTGTTCTTTAGAGGTTATTAATGAGACATTAAAGGTATGCTAGTCAGCTAATGTCGAAGTGGAACCCCCACCATATGGAGTGGGTAACCCTGAAGCAGCGAGGGACTCAGAGGGAGGGCCTCCACCAGAGGACATAACCAAAGAATTACAGAAGATAAAACTCCCAGATTTTGCTAGGGGTCGTGCAAGTGAACGTGCAAAGGCATGGTTAGAAGGAATGATATGATGTTTTTCCTTAAGAGACTATGCTTCCACATATAAGGTGAATATAGCGATCTTTCAATTGAGGGACAATGCCTTGAACTAGTGGGGTAACCTGGAGAGGTAGTTGCACCTTACCCCAGACACCGTCTCATGGGATATTTTTGAATAAAGGTTTCAGAGGAAATATTTGCCTGCGCACTACAAGGAACAACAGGTAGGAGCATTTCATGCTCTAGTTCAGGGAAACATAATCATGGAATAGTGCGAGATCAGGTTCATGGAGTTAGTAAAATATGTTTCGTAAATGGACATCAATCAATGACAAGCAGAGAATTTTGTGTATGGGTTAAACCCTAAGATAAGTGCCATGGTATGGATGTGGAAACCATCGTCAGTAGCTGAAGCAGTTGAAAATGCACATTACGTGGAGAAGCATATGAGATTAAATAGAGGTATGATATCAACCTTTACACAACATCCTGGATTCATGGGGAAGGCCCCTAGGACATTTTTGAGGGGAGGAATCTCTAGGCCACCTCCTTATGGCAATAGAGTCGCACCTAGACCAATTTCTATAGGTATTTCAATGGCAGCGAGTGCAACATCCCACTCATCACCAACGACGTAGGTAGGTCCACAACCTTCTCAGGGAGCAACAAGTAGGGGAAGGGGCTCCAAGGGAAGGAACTCGTTTCATAGGCCTTCACAAAGAAGCACCCAGGTTCCACCCAGGGTTACTTGTTGGGGTGTGGAGGACCCTATTACCAATGTGATTGTATAGAGTCACAAGTAGGATTTTTGAATAGAGAAGAAAAGGCCCCAATGGGATGAGCAAGCAGTAGCTAGTAGATTTATGCATTGGNCGGCCTTCACAAAGAAGCACCCAGGTTCCACCCAGGGTTACTTGTTGGGGTGTGGAGGACCCTATTACCAATGTGATTGTATAGAGTCACAAGTAGGATTTTTGAATAGAGAAGAAAAGGCCCCAATGGGATGAGCAAGCAGTAGCTAGTAGATTTATGCATTGGTTAATAATCGCCAAGCAGAACATCAATCCACAGTGGTGGAGTCGTCAGGTACACTAAATCATGTCAATGTTCAAATTTTATTTGATTATGGTGCTACAAATAGTTTAATTTCACCTTGTGCATTAAGTGTGGGTTGGCGGCCCATGAGCACGATGACTTTAAATGGGTCGAGATGGCTTCGAGGGAAAAACAAGCAGTAGGACCTAATGTTGATAATTTTCTAGTAGACCTGGGAGTGTGTACTAATAGGTTGAAGGTGTACTTCACCGATCTCAGGATGTATGACCTATTCATCAGAATGGATTGGTTAGAATCCCATCGAGCTATGGTATATTGTTTCTCAAAAAGGGTGCTTTGTATTGACGATGAAGGAAGGTTAGTAGAGATCCACAGTGTATGGAGGAAAGTGTCTCTACGCTTTATCTTGACCTTGAAGGTTAAACGTTGCATGAGGCAAGGTTGCCAGTTATATGTAGTGGAAGTAGTCAATAAAGGGAAAGGACCCTCCTCGGATCAATATCCAGTATTATCGGAGTTTAAGGATGTTTTTCCGAAAGGGTTTCCAGGGTTACCTCCTGAGAGGGAGCTTGATTTTATAGTTGAGCTAAAACCTAGTGCAGAGCCAATTTCCAAGACTCCGTATAGGATGACAACGCTAGAAATTTGTGAGTTGTAGATGCAGTTGAAGGAACTACTTGACTTAGGGATAATAATGCGTAGTGTCTCACCATGGGGTGCACCAAAAATTTTTGTGAAGAAGAAGGATCGTTCCTTACGACTGTGCATATATTACATGGACTTGAACCATGCTACAATTAAAAATAGGTACCCAATGCCACATATATATGATCTCTTTGATCATATGAAAGGAGAAACAATGTTCTCAAAAATTGATCTATGATCAGGGTATCACCAGTTAAGGATTAAGGAAGGCGATATTCGTAAAACTTCATTTCGAACTCAATTTGGGCATTACGAGTTCGTTGTAGTACCTTTTGGTTTGACCAATGCACCAACAGTATTCATGAGCCTCATGAATGGTGTATTCCAAAATTACTTAGACCACTTTGTACAGGTATTTCTGGATGATATCCTCATCTATTCCAAGAACGAAAGAGAACATGAGGAACACTTGTGAGTGGTGTTGCCATGCCTTAGAGAGAACAAATTTTATGGCAAGTTGTCGAAGTGTTCTTTCTTCCAGAAAAAAAAAATCATTTTTTAGGTCATATCATTTCTGGTGAAGGAATCTCTGTGGACGAAAAAAAGATAAAGGCCATTATGGAATGGCCAGTGCTGAAAAATTCTCATGAGGTAAAAAGCTTCATGGGGCTAGCAGGTTAATATCGAAGGTTTGTGGAAGGGTTCTCTAAAATAGTGAAACCCATCACCACCTTGCAGCGCAAGGGGTTCAGGTATGAATGGACGGAAGAATGCAATATTGCATTCATCAAGTTTAAGAGGTTACTAACTAGTGCACCAATTCTACGATTGTCAAATATGGAAAAATACTTCACAGTCTGCACATATGCCTTGAGGCAAGGGTTGGGGGGCGTGCTAATGCAGGATGGAGGATTGATAGCATATGTGTCAAGGAATTTGAAGAAACATGAGGAGATTTACGCTACTCATGATTTAGATTTGGCAGCTGTAATTCTAGCTCTGAACTTTGGAGGCACTATTTAGTGGGGCGAAACTTAGAGCTCAAAATAGACCATGAAAGCTTAAAGCATCTCTTCACTCAAAGGGATCTCAATGCTAGGCAGAGACGATGGAGTGATTTTATGAGTGACTATAATTTTGGAATTTCGTACATCAAGGGAAAGGAGAATGTGGTCATGGATGCCTTGATTAGGAGATCACGTGTACTCTCTTTGGTACCCTTAAAAGTTAATATGAGGGAGCGTGTGTTGGGGAAACTTCTTGGAGATAGTTGGTATTTAAAGGTTACTTCAACCCTCCAGAGTGGGAGGCAAGTAGATCAAAATTATGAAGGATATAGCTTTGAACCAGATTGATTGTTAAGATGTCAGGGAAGGATGTACATTCCCTAAGGTGGGGATATTTGAAGCATCGTACTCAAGGAATCCCATAGAGCACTTTATTGTGCAGATCCAGGTGAAAAAAATGTATGTAGACATTAAGAAGGTTTTCTTCTAGGTAGGCATGAAGTGTGATGCATTCCATTTAATCACCAAGTGCCTAGAGTGTCAACAAGTGAAGGCTAACCAGCACCACCCGGTAGGTCTCCTACAACGGCATGATGTTCCTATGTCCAAATGGGAAGTTATTTCTATAGATTTTGTTGTGGGATTTATGCTCACATTGCATAGACACAATTCCCTTCTTGTGATAGTTGATAAATTTACCAAGTGTGCTCATTTTATTTCGGTTAGAGACACTTGTGATGTCTCTGATGTGACACACGCATTTATAAGTGAGGTCATCCGTTTGCATGGGTTACCTAAGAAGATCATTTCATATAGGGACTCTCGATTCACATCTAGGTTTTGGACAAGTTTGTAGTCAATGTTGGGAACTTAGTTGAACTTAAGAACAACTTATCATCCTAAAACAGATGGGAAAACTGAGAGAGTAAATTAGGTTATGGAAGACATGCTTAGGATGTATGTTATGGATAATCAAACCCATTGGGAGAAGTACCTACCTTTGGTATAATTTTCCTACAATAAGAGTTTTTATAGCTCCATTGGAATGCCACCCTATGAAGCTTTGTATGGAAGGCCATGCAGGACATCGTTGATTTGGGAAAGGTTAGAAGACCGAGTGACATTTGGGCCAAAATTGATTCTAGAGATGGAAGAACAAGTGATTCAGATTATGCATCGACTAAAGGAAGCACAAGATAGACCAAAAAGTTATGTTGAAGAACATAGGACTGATCAAAGTTATAAAGTGGGAGATCAAGTTTTCATTCGTATCAGACCTAATAAGAGTACCATTCAGTTCGGGAAGGGGACAAAGTTGTCGCCTCGATTTATAGGACCATTCAAAATCCAAGAGATAATTGGAGCCATTTCCTATTCTCTTGTACTGCCACCCCACTTGCATACAAATCATAATTTTTTTCACGTATATGTTCTACGCCATTATGCTGTTGATGAATTTCATAAACAAAATTGGAAGGAATTGCGGGTATTGGATGCGGGAACCCTCATGGTCGAACCGTTACGCATATTGGACCGTAGGTTCTGACAGCTTAGGAATTGTCTAGTAGACCAAGTTAAGGTCCAATGGGACAAGTATATCCCATAATCTACTACTTCGGAGGATGCAGAGACCTTACGACGAGATCATCGCTCACTTTTTGACCACCTCGGAATATGTTTTCCTGAAGGTGGGGTGTATGTAGTGCCACCTTTTGACTTAGACAACTATAATTACTTAAGGTCTAATCATCTTTATTTTCTATTCATTGTGAAACTATTAATCATACACTTGAACTTTTAAGACATATGAGCCTATGTGAATGTGAATTCTATGAATGTTTAACGTTATTTGAATTATGATGTATAGTATGCAATCTATTTCTAACCTGAAAATTTTTGACATTTAAAGTTGTTGGTACATGGATACCGGATTGAGATTATGATTAAATACATTTACATGATGATAATGCATGGATATGTATGGGTCGGTGTTATAGAGTAATCTGCAGGTCAATAGGCTATAAAATAGCAATAGAATAATGATGATAAAAGGGTTGATATCATGAACATCGACCAAGAAACATTATGGTATAAATCTTGTATGTGAAATTATATTTGTTCAAATGCATTGCTATGATGGGTGGACAAGTGTAGGTTTTTCATGTGGCGAGACTGCCTAAAACTAAATATACGATGACAAAATTCCCAACAACACAATACCACTGTATGTTTCATGGTAGGGTGTTCACCCTAGTTCTATTAGGAGGGGTGGAGGCATTTCCCACCATGCATCCTTTGAAACCTGGAGTCATGGGAGGATGGTGTTATATCACGCTCCCCTAGACATGTGATGATGACTGTCAATTTTCTGTCGGGGAAGCTTGGTCAAGAGATTTTACACTTCCACTTACGGGTTCTATTTAGAGTTAGGTCAATATAGTTGGCGCTCCAAGATAGTCCAATAGAGGAAGGATAAGGATGGAATATAGAAGTAAGTTAGGGAGGAAGGATGAATAGAAGTACTTGAGAGTGTGTGGGGATTTCGTCTTATAGTAGAATTTACTATTTTGATCTTTTTGAAAAAATATGTATATGTGTATATTTATATTTTCTTAACTGAACTACAATTATCCAAGTGAATGTTTCTTATGCTAAATTAATATAATTGAGGGATTTCACAAAAATCTAATTGATCTACTATCTTTTATGAAATGAATGGTCTTGTTGCTTGGATTGGATACATGCAAGAATTACTTTAGGAGTGATAATTATTGTCATTAGTGCATGTGTGAGTCATGTATATGCTAGCTACACATGCATGCCTCGCACATGTGCACTAGTATGTATAAGTGTTTTAAATTGATGATGTTGTTTATTTGATGTGGATGTATGAATCGTGTATTGATACCTTTGTATTGTAAATTAATCTAAATTTGGGACAAAGTTTCTTGAAGGGTGGGTGTATGTAACAACCCAAATTGATTAATTTTTATCATAATTTTTAATTTAAATTTAATTAATTTAAAAATACATTAAATGAGTCTTTTATTATTTTATTATTAAAAGGCGGGTGAAGTAATTAATGGGGGGATAAGGTTGTTCAGGAATTAATGGGGGGATAAGGTTGTTGGGAAATTAATGTGGGGGATTTGAGAGAGGAGGATAATTAAGAGAGGAGGGGACTTAGAGAGGGGTTTGATTTTGGATTGGAAACTTCTATAAGAGGTGAAGGAGAAGGAGGAGGAAAATTAGGAGAAAAAATTATTTTGGAAACTCTCATAGGGCACTGTTGTTTCCATGAACTTTGGGCTTGGGGGCCAGGAAACCACATGGATTCCTAGAGATAGGGAGCCACAGAGGTTGTTCCTAGTTGATTGGGAGGTTAATATTCAGTTTGGGCAGCTGGGTAGGATCATCAACAACCAAGAAAGGGGACAAATCAATTAATCTATAGGTTGAGGTAGATACTTAATGCATTTTACTAGTGATCTATTGCCATTATATTGTTGTTGATTATTATGATGTTATTATGTTGTTATTATGTTGCTGTTATTAGTTTGTTGTTGATTATCATGTTGTTGTTGATTATTATGTTGGTATAAAGAAAATTATGAAAGGAAAACAATGAACTAAATTGAATTTAAGGTATTACAGATCTTATTGGATTTAATAATCACAACCTTAGTCTTATCAATATTAACAATCATACCCATATTGAAGCAAAAAGACTTGAGGCTTCCTAGTTGGTTTTCAAGATCATGGGGACTCCTTTCCATAAGAATGATATCATCTGCATAAAGAAGAATATTGATGACTATACCAATGAGAGTAGGGAGAACACAACCTATTTTTTCCAATCAATCTTCTAACTTGTCAATGTATATGCCAAAAAGGGTAGGGGACAAGGGACAACCTTGTTTGACTCCAATATTGCAGCTAATCTCTTTTGACCATCCCTCAATGTTTTTAAACTTATCAATAATGTTCTCATACATGCTTATTGCAGCAACCCTCAACTCGAGAGTCGCTTTTATCTCTTCCAACCTATTCCAAAGGTTTTTCCTAGGAACCATGTCAAAAGCTTTTCTAAAGTCAATAAAACAACAAAAAAGATTGGTTTTCGTATTGTGGAACTCCTTTGCAATGATACTAAAGGTAGCAAGATGGTCCACAGTTGAATGATATCTCCTAAACCCAGCCTAGCCTTTAGCTCTTTTACCATGAATTTCTAGCCAAAGGTTAATCTTCTTTTCCAAAATAATTCCATAAATCTTGGCTAAAATCGGGCTAATCATAATGGTCATATAATTAGAGGGAATGTTTCTATTGCCATTTTTAAAAATAGCGACAATGAGGCTTTGCGTCCATGGTTTAGGGAATCCCTACTTGAATGCTAAATTGAAGAGCTTGTGTATGTGATGGATACGGATATGCCCTCCAATTTTAAAAATTTCATCTTGGTAGTCTTCAATGTCCTTAGCTTTCCCATTTGCAAGCTACTTAACCCCAAACTCTATGTCATCTAAACAAAAAAAAATCTTCCTTTTTAGGGACAATAGGAATGGTTTCCATGGAATTAGGGAACTCGCAAAGACTTTTAAGGTAGGAATTCTAGTCACCTAAGAGAATCCAACTATTTTCTTTAGTATTGTGGTTTAGAGTTTGGCTCCAGAACTTCTTAGGATCCAACTTATATAGTTGTGAAAGTTTCTCTTTCTGTTTATTAATATAGTACCTTTTTTTTCCTTTTAATTAGGGCTTTGTACATATTGATCTTAGTGATTTTTAAGGACTCATTAGAAGCATCCCTAATGGTTTTCCTAGCAATTTTACATTCTTTATCATACCAAGGGTTGGTCGTTCTATTATTATTTTTATAGCACACCTCGAAAGAGAACTTGCTAATAGAAGTGGAAAGGGTAGTTGTAAAATTATGATAGATTTATTCAATGTTGTCCTTATAAGTTAGGAGATTTAATTTACTATTTAAATCCTTTAAGAAAAGGTCAACTTTACTTTTGTCAAAGCACAAATTCCTTTAATTATCAGAATTCTCTTCAATGACCCTCCTGTGCAGGGAAAATTTTAGAGTTTGGGTTAAAGGCTTACGAACATAGTCGGGTTCATGGTCATTTAAAAGGTCAAAAGTTTCTATTTGGTTGGAAATGAGGATATCAGATATCACATAATCTATCACACTACTACCTAGCTTGTTATAACCTTATATTTCATAGTATCATCTAGTGATTGAAATTTCTTCCTCTAGTCAGATTTCATTGTAAATAATATTTTATTCTGCAAATGATTTACAAAAAGAAAAGAAAAAAGAAAAGAAAAGAAAAAGAAAAGGATAAAAATAGAAAAAATGAAAAGAGGGTATAAAAAATAATAAAAGAAAAAAATATAAAACCCCATCAAAATTATATTTAGTTTGAATCATAATGTATAATCATGATCAAACTTATCGAATTTATCTTGATAGCTTAGAGAATAAGTTTGGTCAAACTGTTTAATATTGGCCAAATTAGTTAGGTTACATTATTAATTAATCCAATAGTCTAAGTTGGATTAATGTGTGAGATGACTAGGTTAGGAGATAGGTTAGTGATTTTGGTTTCAATAAAAGTTGAAAGGGGATGTCAAAATACCCCTTGTTTGATTAAATTTGATTATTGTAGCCTTAGGAAATAAGACCATTGTGTAAAAGGGAAAAAATAACTTAGCACTACCCATCACATGTTTTTTACTAATGGAAAAGATATTTTTTCATGTAGTGGGTAATTCCCGCACA
>JASDQU010500836.1:13694-34135 GCA_032191745.1 Picea mariana | reverse complement strand
TTTATATGTTTTTTTTTTTTTCAGTCAGACAAGTTTCCATGTGCATTTCAGAAATTGAACCAGGAAGGAAATCCATAGTCAGTGACCTCATGGACCTCATTGGTGAGGAAAAATTCAACATAATTAAAATTCAAGGACTTCATAGACCAATTCTATCACCCAATGGTTTGCATGCTAAACAAAAACACAAAGCCAAGGATCAATGAAGAAATCCAAAGAATCCTTCACCTTTCTAATTTAGCCAAGACAGGGGATTGGTATTTATACCAAAATTAACTACACAGAGATAAGAGTGTATGGGTGTGAGCTTCCACCTTATAGATTGCCAAAATACCTCCCTGTGAGGATTTTTGCACTAGAATACATAAGGAAGATGGTGAACTCATATGACATCCACTTTGTTGCAGAAAATAAAAAACAACAGCTCAGAATCAAGACTCAAATTGGCCCTTTCATCTGCAACAACAGATCAAGAGGAGGAGAAGCAGATGAACTCTTGAAACATATGATATTTACCCAGAGTTCCACTTGAGATTATGACCCATTTGGTGTCATCTCATAGCTCATATTAAAACAAATGAGCACTCCTTATGCTCACACATAGAAGCCAGAAGTGGAAAAGTATATGAACCAAACAGAATGGCAAGAAAACACATTGCTAGAAACAAAGGAAGATCTTGCCCCTGTCACTGCTTCACATACCAATAAAAATAAAAATCAAAAAGTGAAGAGAGAAAGAAAGGAGTTTTCTCCTTCAGTAATAGAGGTTGTTGGCACAGGGGAAGACCCAGGGTTCAATGCTTCAACAACGCACCAATAAAACCCTAACTACTGACTCTTTCAGTAACAACTGTGAAGTAGATGAAGTCTCACTCGAGGTAGAGGAAGGGGGGGTTGCAGGACTAATGTGTCTACAACCTAGCTCAGACATAGATATGTGATTACAGCACTTAACATAGAACTTAGCCAACAATATGCATTACGTCATGGTTCTTAGTCACATCACAGATTAAACCCTAAGTACACAACAACGCAGTAATAATCAGATCAAACACTTCCAAGGACATAGCATTAACTCAGATCTAGCATTCATTTACCATCAATAGAGCACTAAGAATCCATACATCTATCTAACATATATCAAGATCAATGCACTAAGAAGATAAATACATAAAGAACATGAATAACATTGCACAAAGCACATCAACAGAGGATATACGTGGTTCACCCTAGTGTGGGGCTAAGTCCACCAACTTATTCTTCTTCTTTATTAGTCTTCAAGCTTCTTATATTCCTTTGATCCTGTGCACAAAGCCACAGAACCAACCCCTCCAAGGGATAGGAGGTCTGCGTGCACCTCACCAAATCCTCCTTCCCTGAATGAGGTCAAGGAACAAAGCCTTACACACTCTGTGCACAAATTCTCCTACAATCACTTGCACTTAGTTCTGCAAGTATTAACATACTCTAGTCATGCACTAAGCCCATGACCTCTACTACTTACATCGCCTAGATACTTATTTATACATTACAAAAGGCCTAAAACATAGGTAAACCCATGGGTCAACATCCCATACCTGTTACATCAACCCTAAAATCCCCAAAATCCTGCAAAATGGGCGAGATCTCGCGATCTCCGCTTCGTCTGAGCACTTCATCTTCGACCATATTGTCGAAGTCCCAAAAATGTTCAAACATGAGCAACGTTTCTTCAAAACTTGGTCGAGGGATAATAGGCTCCCAACACTCACCTGTGACTCGTCCTGAGTCATTTTGATCTAGGTAGTACTTCTTCGAAGGACTCAACTTCCTGCTTCACCAGAGCCTCCTACTCGACAAACTCTTGAATTACTTGGTCGGCGACAAGCCCTTCTAGGTGTTGTTCTACTGTTACGACCACATGTTCCAACTGTGAGCCTTGTCCATCAATCTCTTCAAAAAGTGCGCAGGCTTCATCCTGCACCAGTTGGACTCTCTATATCACCTCCATAACTCAGCTCTAGATGGTTGTGACCTACTGTTGAACTGCGCACTGCTCCTGTAACCTCTTCATATTCTCAACTGCAGTAAGAAGCTTCATCTATGCTTGCATGGTGGATGCCTACTTCTTCGCTTCCTGGAGATGTGCTTCCAATTTCCTCAGCTCCAGATCTTTTGCAAGAAGTAGGCATCCACCATGCAAGCATAGATGANAGATCTTTTGCAAGATTCTCATAAGTATGCACACTTCGATCAATTAATTTCTTACATTCTGAGGCCAACTCCCTGATTCATTCTACTGTGCTCTTGGCATCTTCTTCCCCTTGATCCCACACTTCTTGCAGAGTGCTAGGTACTATTTAGATTTCTAATTCTATGATCCGTGCTTGAAGCTGTTGAATGGCTTCGACGAGCTTCCCCACTTGCATTGCAATTGAATCTGGTTCCTCCTAAGCCAAGCCTGACATAGCGTGGAGTGCTCTAGTCATTGCCTCCTTGACCATAGTCTTCTCTGCAAGCAGCTGGTATTTTTCTTCCTGAATTTTTTCTTTGTTCTGCTCAAACATCACCCTAATTTCACTTTTCTCACATTGCACAACTCGAAGTTGCTCTAAGGCCTCCCCCTTTTCTTGCTTCATGGATTTTGTAGCGTGTTCTTTTTCTTCTTGGGCTTGATGAAGGAGAGCCTCTGTCGTGTCTGCTAAACTTCACAGTTGGGTGGGCTCATCCCCCAATTCTACATTTTTCATTGAAGAAGGTGCAGTTGGCACTACACGGCTCGAATGGATAGCTTTCTCAATGTCTCTGAGATCCTTCTCTATTCGGTCATACATCGACTCCTGCTTTGCTCCATGTATTTGAAATATGTGTTCTAAAGCATCCTCTACGGCTATGATGATGAGATCAACATCATCCACTATGAGCATATTCTTCAACTAAGGATTATTGGCATGGGCCTTCTTTCTTGCCGAAGGTTTCTCCGGGGAAACTTTCCTCTTCTGTGATGATTCTATTGTGGTGAGGGTATCCTTTGGCGGTGTCACCTCACCTTTTTGTTTCTTGTCTCCTTCTCCTACTTCTTCTTGGTTTACTTCGTCTCCTCCTCCTCCTACAGGTAAGTCAGGCATATTTTCCTCTGATGCAATGTCCTTCTCATCACTGTCTATGTCTTGCACTTCATCCCTTTTCTTCCTTTTGCTTGCACTGCTCTGTCCATCATACTCAGTCTGGGTGACCAAAAGAATTTCAATGATGTCGGGGTCAGAGATTTCTGCATCTTTGACCGGTACAAGGAATCTGGCTAGCCATTCATTAATAATCTCTTCCATTTCTTCATCGGTCAATTTGTATTAGGACTGTAGCTCATTCTTGCTTTCATCCCTATGCACGGTGATGTAGATGAAGTCTCGGTCTGCGCGAAACTTCGCTAGAGGCCTGTATTAATGCAATGTATTCGGGGTAATTCGTGGAAATGCTTCAATGGCGTGTGTCAACTATATGTAGTAAGTATGGAAGATAGCATTCGAATGCCACTACTTTTCCATATCGTTCATATACCACAAGGTGGTGAACATCGTTGCCAATGATTCTGATGGTTCAACTTCTAGGAAGGCTGCTCCTTCCGGCATTTGCCAGGCGACAAATGTGATTAAAATCAACAACCAACTAAAGTGAAATTTGTAGCCTTGGTCCTGCACTTCATGATAGTCCTTCTCTAACTCGTTGACGAGGTAGCTCACCCAGTTCATCTACATTCCTTCGACACACTTCCCTGCGAGGTCGACTACAAATCCTGCGACTTGTTTCGACCGATTCTTTCTGACGAGCTTTCCTATGATCAAATGACAAGCTAGGCACACTGCACCATCCTGGATGGAGGCTACCTTGTAACCTCACTTCCCCTTCTCTACATCGCCATAGGCTCCTTGATACGTTGTTCCAAGGAGTGATCTACAACCTTCCCTGGGTAGAATTTCTAAGGGTCCGGTCCCTGCATGCTCAATCTAGTGATGAGGTGGATCAACACCGGATCCACAATGACGTGCCTATCTAGCCACAGATACCCTCTATGGTAGCACAACAGGAGGATTTTAACGCATGCGTTAACCTCCTAATGTCGACCTAAGTGGGGGATCTTCATTACATTTAAGATCGTTGATCTTGTGATATCCTTAATCCACGACTGGGGACCTATCTTGGGCTTCTTCCCATTCATCTTCGTCAGGTACCTATGTGGTGCAATCATCGCATAGTTCTTCCAGTCTCCAAGGTTGAAATCGTTTATCTTGAGAGCTGAGATTAGTCCCAAATGTGGTCTGACTATGCGTATCCCCTTCAGGAGGTACACAGTGATCATTGTGTACTCAAAGTCACGTGGGACACTGTCATGACTAACTACACCAGCCAGAGGTGGGATGTACTCCGACAAGACTGATACGATCTGCTTTGCATTCACCAGATCGTCGTGGTGATTGTTTTTTTTCTTAGTGGCGGTTCGGCTAGACTGACGTGCAGTCAAGGGGGATTCTTGCAATCCTCCTGTCGACGATGCCTATATGCCTACAGACATGACTTTCTCATCCATGAGGTTGATCTAAATCTCTTTCACAAATTTATCTAGCATGCTATGCTCGCCCGACATTCACACTTGTAATGAAATAACTCGGGTAGGTGAACAGACACTCAAGGTAATCGAATCGATGGTGAGGTCTAAACAACACAACACGATATGCAATTGGTTATATGTTAGCTCGAATATCTTGGTTTTCAAAAAGTGGTCCTGACGCAATGCCCGATGGATTAAATAAGCAACGTCGTAACATATTCCTCCAACGGGCATGAATGCCTTAATCAATACGAATCCATCCATTATGGCGTGGTCTCAATGGTCCAATGGTGATATTTTCGGACATAACTTCATTTCTAGCCATTCTAGAGCATCATTCTAATGGTAGGGACACCTCCAACACTCACATAGCTTCTCCATGGTGAAGTGTCATTCTGCGTTGTTTTGCTATTCTAGCGAGGTTCAAGTTCTGCAAGCTTGCCTTTTGTGAAGTCTTCTCTGGAACTTGCTACAATTTTTCTAACTTTGCTTTCTTCTTACTGAGCTTTCTTTCCTTCTTTCCTATGATTTGATTCTCTAGATTCCTCTTTCCATTTTTATTATTATCTTCTCTTAGCATAGTAACTTCTCACTATTGAGGATATTTCAAAGGGTTCGAGTGTAATACCTCTTCTCTTACTATTTTCGAGGTGGATGCTCTTTTCTCCTGCATGGATAGGTTATGTAAGCCTACTTTTGTTCTTTCCACTTCGACAGCTAATTATTTGGCCCTATGTTGCTTAGACTTATTCTCTCGTTCTTCTATTAGTCGCTTTATTTTTCTAGTCATGAAGTCCCTTAATTCTTGATTTTTCTGTTTTGTGGCTTCCTCCTCTGCTTTCCTTCGGATATGATATTTCTCAATCCAGGTCTCTACTAACAAAAGTGAAAAAGGAGAGTTGTTCTCAAAAAAATTAATGATCTCAAATTCTTCTTCGGTCGATGTTCCATGGGCTATCATAGGTACATTAGTAATTCTTCCACATAGGGTTATCATCTTTCTTTTAAACAATCCTATTTTTCCCAATGAAGGAACCATAGCAGGATTTCCCAAAATTTCACAAGTGCTTTCTAGCATAAGATTCACATGTGTTTCCTCATCTAATACATAGTGTATGTTGAAGTCTCCTATTCTTGTTTCTATGCACTGCTTCTCTTTTAAGATCTTTGGTAGACTGATGTCTCTGTGATCAATCAATGTTTCTTTCATCTGTAATAATATAGTCTCTAATTCTTTCTGGTTCACTAGCATATCCTTAGCCCCTTGGCCTTCTTCATAGTTTTCTTGTCTCATGTTCATATTTTAAACTTTGGCAATCATTCTAGGGAAATCCTCAACTCTGTGACCAATAGCTTTACAACAGAGACAAATAGGACCTGTACCAGGTCATTCCTTAGCAAGATGTCCTAGTCTTCTGCAATTATAACATAGTGCCAATCCTCTCTTTCTTTTAAATGAGTTCCAGCCTCTCTTGTACTACGCATTAGGATCACAGTGATGGACGTGCAATCTGCAAAAAATAGTTCTAGGTTCCTGCATCCACTTATTAGTCCAAAAATTCTTTCTATGCATAGGAATAACATATCTTTCAGTATCTATATCAAATTTATTCAGATCAATTATTTCTTCTAGCTATGCCCTAGTTTTCAAACTAGGACAGAATCTATCAAACATACTTAGATTCATACCTTCAAAGAAAAAATTTCCACTTATCTTACCTTTACCAGAGAACAGAGCTTTAAGATCTTACCTCTTAGCTCTACAAGTCTTAACATACTCTAGTCATGCACTAAGCCCATGAACTCTACTAATTACATAATCTGGCTACTTATTTATACATTACAAAAAGGCCTAAAACATGGGTAAACACATATGCCGACATCCCATACCTGTTACATAAACCCTAAAATCCCAAAAAGCCCACAAAATGGGCGAGATCCCGTGAACTCCGCTTCACCTGGGTGCTCTGTCTTTGACCAACCTTTAGAAATCCCAAAAATTTCCAAATACGACCAATGTTTCTTCAAAACTTGGTCCAGGGCCAACAAAGGTATCAACTGAGGACTTCCAAGTTTATAGAAAACGGGCCAAGACCAGTCATGCACCAAACTTGCTCAAAGAAGGATAAATGCAATCCACCACAGTAATGGAGGGACCACACTCTTCATCCTATTCAGTCAATCAGTTGATAGTTCCTACACCATCACAAACATTTGAAAGACAAACTTACACTACTCTGATAGTCCAATCATCTCATGAGAAAATAGAGTCAAATATTTTTGACAAGTACAAACATATCAACCAAAGAAATGATCTCCTCAACAACAACACTTATGCTTAGTTTTGGAAGTAGACCTCCACTACTCAACACAAGATGCTTTCAACATCTGATATAGTGAGAGGAAGAATGGAAATGGAATTCTTGCAAGAACAAGTTCCTCATCTTAATACAACTGCAAACTATAAGAAGACTGCCTTGAGTTTGATGTAAAGGATGTCCATCCAGTGGAACAAATGGATATGCATAGGAAGACAAGAGACATTGTATTATATACCTTGAACAACACCTCAATGACTACTTCAAAGTTGCAGGTATCCCTGAACAACATTCAGTCCCAATTGAAGCTGGAGAAAATCTCTTATTTGGCCAAGTACAAAAAAATCAAATCATTAGAAGAATTGGTGCTAAAGATTGGGTATGACCCAACAAGTGTCAAGGTAGCAGAGGAGTTACTGAAGAAGAAGAATGTTGATATATCATCTCTAAGAAAGAAATTGAACCTTCTAGCTACAAAAGATTCACAAGCCAAAGAAGTGGTTGAGGCTGAAGGCCACAAAGAAGAAATTCTGAAGCTTATCATGGAACAAAACACACAAATAAGAGAAATGGAAGCAAAAATGGATAAAATGATGAAGGAAAAGAAACAAAATGTGAAGATTTCCATGATCCCATTTGAGGCAGTCTCTATGACAAGATTTAGAATAGTAGAAGCATCCACATCAGCAGAGATTCCATCAACAATCCTAGTACAAGTTTTAGATGCATCTGAGAAACTTGAAAGTCCATAGAAGATATCTCCATCCAAGGGGAATAGATCTGGAAACTACAGGAAGATCTAAATAACTTGCAGGAGATGAAGTCAATGTTCCAAGAAAGTCACCAAGCAGAGATGCATAAGTCTCAAAGGCTTAGTCAACAATTACAACAACTACAAAAAGAGACTGTCATGGAAAAGACCCTAGCCCAAGCTAAAGAAAACATTTGGATAGATAACAACAAGTCAATGTGAGAAATCTGTCCATCCATACAGATCATTTTCGAACAACACAAATTAGTACAGAAGGCCAGGGAAGCAATTGAGATTATCAAAGAGGAATTAGGAGAAAGACCCACATAGGCTAGTGAACTTATCAGATTTCTAAACTCCAAAAACAAGCAGGAGTTAGAAGAACTAGAAATTGAGGACATAACAGATACCATCCTTGAGATTAAGATGTTGTAGCTAGAAGAGAATGCCCAAGTGATGGACATAGGTGTGCATATATTTTTCAGTAACATTGAAGTGCTACATAAGAAAGGTCTTCCTAGACTATTAGTGTCTAATGACAAACTAATCACTCTGTCTGATTACAAACATAAAATGAGTGCAGTGGTAAAGGACAGTTCAAGGTTTGTCGGGACAGTGTCATTCTGCATCGTTCTACTATTCTGGTGAGGTCAAAGTTCTGCAAGCCTACCTTCTGCGAAGTATTCTCTGGAACTTCTTGTAGTTTTTATAACTTTTCTTTCTTCTTACTAATATTTCTTTACTTCTTTCCTGTGATCTGAGTCTCTGGATTCCTCTTTCCATTTTTATTCTTATCTTCTCTTAGCGTAGTAACTTCACACTACTAAGGGTCTTTCAAAGGGTTCGAGTGTAATACCTCTTCTCTTACTATTTCTAAGGTGGATTTGCTTTTCTCCTACATGGACATGTTCTGTAAGCCTACTTGTGTTCTTTCCACTTAGACAGCTAATTCTCTGGCCCTCTGTTTCTTCGACTTATTCTCTTGTTCTTCTATTAGTCACTTTATTTTTCTAGTCATGAAGTCTCTTAATTCTTTCTTTTTCTATTACGTGGCTTCCTCCTTGCTTTCCTTCAGATATGATCTTTCTCAGTCTAGGTCTCTCCTAAAAAAAGTGCAAAAGGAGCGTTGTTCTCAACAAACTTAATGACTTCAAATTCTTCTTTGGTCGATGTTCCATGGGCTATCATAGGTACATTAGTAATTCTTCCACATAGGGTTATCATCTTTCCTTTAAACAATCCTATCCTTCCTAATGAAGGAACCATAGCAGGCTTTCCCAAAATTTCCGAAGTGCTTTCTAGCATAAGATTCACATGTGTTTCCTCATCTAATACACAGTCTATGTTGAAGTCTCCTATTCTTCTTTCTATGCAATGATTCTCTTTTAAGATATCTGGTATATTGATGTCTCTGTGATCATTCAGTGTTTCTTTCATCTGTAATAATATAGTCTCTAATTCTTTCTAGTTCACTAGCATATCCTTAGACCCTTGACCTTATTCATAGTTTTCTTGTCTTATGTTCATCTTTTCAACTTTGGAAATCATTCTAGGGCAATCCTCAACTCTTTGACAAATAGATTTACAACAGAGACAAATACGACTTGTACCAAGGCATTCCTAAAGAAGATGTCTTGGTCTTTTGCAATTATAACATAGTGTCAATCATATCTTTCTTTTAAACTAGTTCCAGCCTCTCCTGTACTGTGCACTGGGATCACAGTGATGGACCTGCAATCTGGAAAAATTCATTCCAGGTTCCTGCATCCATTTATTAGTCCAAAAATTCTTTCTATGCATAGGAATAACATATCTTTCACTATCTCTATCAAATTTATTCAGATCAAATATTTCTTCTAGTTGTGCCCTAGTTTTCAGACTAGGACAAAATCTATCAAACATACTTAGATTCATACCTTCGAAGAAACATTTTTCACTTATCTTACCTTTACCAGAGCACATAGCTTTAATATATTACCTCTTTTCTTCATATCAGACTTCTTTTTCTTAGCACAAAGCTTTCACAAGTCAAGTAGAACACTGTGTCCTACAACAAAATATCTACACATAGATCTTTATCTTTTCTTTACTTCCCAGCAATCACAGTTTCAGGTCACGGAAACATAACCATTTGTTGGAACAGGGGCAGACCCAACATTGAACGCTTCAACAATGCACCAACAAAACCCTTACTACCGGCCCTTTCGGCAACACCTGCAAAGCATATGAAGTCTCACCCGAGGTATAGGAAGGGGGGGTTGCAGAACTTAGGTGTCCACAACCTAGCTAGGACATAGATCTGTGATTACAACACTTAACAGAGCACTTAGACAACACTATGCATTAAGTTATGGTTCTTAGTCACATCACATATTAAACCCTAAGTACACAACAACACAGTTATAATCAAATCAAACTCTTCCAAGCACATAGAATTAAATCAAATCTAACATTCATTTACCATCAATAGAGCACTAAGCATCCACACATCTATCTAATATACATCAAGATCAGTGCACTAATAAGATAAATACATAAACAACATGAATAACATTGCACAAAGCACACCAACACATGATATACATGGTTCACCCCAGTGTGGGGCTACGCCCACCAAATTCTTCTTCTTCTTTATTAGTCTTCAAGCTTCTTATATTCCTTTTGTCCTATTCACAAAGACACAGAGCCAACCCCTCCAAGGGACTAGAGATCCGCGCGCACCTCGCCAGATCCTCCTTTCCTAAATGAGGTTAGGGCACAAAGCCTTACACAGTCTGTGCATAAAGTCTCTTACAATCACTTGCACTTAGCTCTGCAAGTCTTAACATACTCTAGTCATGCACTAAGCCCGTGATCTCTACTACATACATCACCTAGCTACTTATTTATACATTACAAAAAGGCCTAAAACATGGGTAAACCCATGGGCCTACATCCCATACCTGTTACATAAACCTTAAAATCCCAAAAAGCCCGCAAAATGGGCAAGATCCCGTAATATCCGCTTCGCCTGGGCGCTCTAACTTCGACTAGCCCGTCGAAGTCCCAAAAATGGTCAAACACGACCAACGTTTCTTCAAAACTTGGTCGAGGGCCAACATAGGTATCAGCCAAGGACTTCCAAGTTTAGAGAAAAAGGGCCAAGACGAGTCATGCACCAAACTTTCTGAAAGAAGGAGAAATGCAGTCCACCATAGTCATGGAGGGACCACACTCTTCATCCTATTCAGTCAATTAGTTCATAGTGTCTACATCATCACCAACATCTCAAATACAAACATACACTACTCTGACAACTGAATCATCTCATGAGAAAACAAAGTCAAATATTTTTGACAAGTACAAACATATCAACCAAAGAAATGAGCTCCTCAACAAAAACACTTATGCTCAGTTCTGGAAGTAGAACTCAACTTCTCAACACAAGTTGCTTTCAACATTTGACACAGAGAGAGGAAGAATAGAAATTGGCATTCTTGCAAGAACAATTTCCTGATCCTAATACAACTGCAAACTATAATAAGACCACCTTTGAGTTTGATGTAAAGGATGTCCATCCAGTGGACCAGATGGATATGCATAGGAAGACAACAGAGATGATATTCTCTATGTTGACCAAAAAATCAATGACCTCTTCAAACTTTTAGGTATCCCTGAATAACATTCAGTCCCAATTGAAGATGGAGAAAATCTCTTATTTGGCCAAGTACAAAAAAAACAAATCATTAGAAGAATTGGTGCTAAAGATTGGGTAGGACCCAAAAAATGTTAAGGTAGAAGAGGAGTTACTGAAGAATAAGAATGATGATATTGCATCTTTGAGAAAGAAACTGAAGATTCTAGCTACAAAAGATTCACAAGCCAAAGAAGTGGTTGAGACTGAAGGCCACAAAGAACAAATTTTGAAGCTTATCATGGAACAAAATGCACAGATAAGAGAAATGGAAGCATAAATGGATAAAATAATAAAGGAAAAGGAATAAAATGTGCACATGTCCATGATCCCACTGGAGGCAGTCTCTGTGATAGGAATTAGAATAGCAGAAGCATCCACATCAGTAGAGATTCCATCAACAATCCCAGTACAAGTTTTAGATGCATATAAGAAACTTGTAAAGTCCATGTAATATATGTCCGTCCAAGGGGAAGAGATCAGGAAACTATAGGAAGATGTAAATACCTTGTAGGAGATGAAGTCAATGTTCCAAGCAAGTCACCAAGCAGAGATGCATAAGTCTCAAAGTCTTAGTCAACAATTACAACAACTACAAAAAGGGACTATCATGGCAAAGACCTTAGCCCAAGCTAAGTAAAACATTTGGATAGATATCAACAAATCAATGTGAGAAATATGTCCATCCATACAGATCATTTTTGAAAAACACAAATTAGTACATAAGGCCAGGGAAGCAATTGAGATCATCAAAGAGGAATTAGGATAAAGACCCACATAGGCCAGTGAACTTATCATATTTATGAACTCCAAAAACAAGCAGGAGTTAGAAGAACTAGAAATTGAGGACACAATAGATACCATCCTTGAGATCAATAAGGTCCTGACCAAAAAAGGATTGATGTTGCAGCTAGAAGAGAAGGACCAAGTGATGTACATAGGTGTTCAGATATTTTTCAGTAACTTTGAAGTGCTACATAAGAAAGGTCTTCTTGGATTATTAGTGGTTAGTGACAAACTGATCACTTTATCTAATTACAAACATAAGAGTAGTGAAGTGGTAAAGGAAAGTTCAAAGTTTGCAGGGATACAAAGAAGCATTATTGGTAAATCTTCCCTGGAGACACTACATTTGGACCTGAGTATTCAACATGATATTAAGCATATCTTCATAACTAACCCTACTTTTGCAAAGTATACTGAAATGGATGAGATATACAAGAAGTTACTCAAGATTTCCATCCCAGGTAAAAAGAGATGGGAAGATATATGTGCCTTACTTGAGTAAAGACAATTTTGAGGTTCTAGTTAGCGTGGAGTAGCCAGCCAAAGTGAAAGAGATGAGTCACCAACTACTTACACCAAATCAACACCAAGGATCCAAGTCAATCAATAAATCCCTATATTTTTTTTTAGAGATCTAGTTAGTTAGATATTCCTCCATAATATCTTAGTCATTTATGACATGATCTAATGTAAATAGTTTTATAAATACTTCTTTCTTCAAAGTATTGAGGTTTGATTTTTGCACCCAGGAGCTATTGTGTAATTTTTCAAAGGATCGACCAGTAATAAAAAAGGCTTGTTCACAGGATTCTTGTGTCATATTGTTGGTGATGTCTTTCTCTCTTTGTCAAATGTTTTCTTATGCTCTATAATAATTTCATGTATTTCCAATTCTAATCATTAAAAGAAAGTCAAAAGAACAAAATTGATTTCACATACTATGTCTTTGATTTTTTAATGATCTCTATGTTTTCATCTGAAATTGAGTGAAGGAATTCTTAATTGATCCTTTTCTTAGTGGCCTTTCCCCTCTTGTTCTCTGTTATTCATTTCATTCAACTTGAATAGATCCAATAGTTTTACTACCCTGCCCTGTGAAGAAAACCTTATAAAAATCTGAATCTGACCCTAATCTTTAAATACATACCCCATAGCCCAATGGAAAATAAAGCATTCTTTCAGCCAATTATTTGAAAAAAGAAAACAAAATTCGAACTATCATAACTAGCCTAACATTTAAAACCCAAACAAATATAAATCTGATAGAGCGATCCTTCTTTGACGCTAGCATGGCTAGATCCCAGCTTCCAAAGTGGTTTGGTAGTTACCTCTATCAATTTCTTCTACAACCTCTGGAAATTATAGAGTGATAACATAGCCCATGAATACAAGTCATCTCGTTGGAGTTTGGCCACTTCATTACTCCATTGCAAATTATTAGGTCTTGAGAGCTACAGAGCTTGACTAACTTAGTACCAAACAAATTCTCAATTAGGTCTTCAAAGCTTCTTTTGTAGCTATTAGATAAAACAAGGTCCTCATCTAGCCATAAAAGATTATGGTTGGAATCAATACTTAAAAGAGTAGCTTGTTTAGTTGTAGTCGTATCATTAAAGTCTCCTAGCTGGAGGATATTAGCTTCATTTTTCAAACTATAAATATCTTGTTCTAAATTATTATAGGGACAAATGTTATCTAGATTGTTTTTCTTATAAAAAGTAGAATTAATAGGTGCAAAATAACAAATTGCTATATACATCTTCTTAGCATTCGTGTTTGAAATTTCTATCCAAATGTATTGATTGAGAAGGTCAATCTTATGAAGTTAAGTGTGAGGAGAAATGCTCTTTCTAATATAATATCTAAATACATCTAAATAATTCTTTCATAATATCTAAATAATGTTGTATTTAGAATATTTAAAAAAAATTAACGGAATATTTATTTAAGATAATAAATATAGAACAAAATAAATTTTCTATTTTCCAAATTAATATTAATAAAAAAATTGGTCAATTTATTTTCATAATCTCTAAAAAAGTTATAATAATGATTATTATAAATATTCAATAAGAATTTTAGTTATGAATATTTAAAATTTATACTTAATCATTAAAATATAAATAAAATTAATTATTTTCAAGTAAATAAATGGTTTATTTTCCCTATGTAGATGTTAATCATCATCATTTATAAAAAAATAATATTTATAATATTGTATTATGGTTTATAATATATTAGTTGAATATTATATTAAATAAATTATATTTATTATGCAATAATCATTACAATATTTAATAACATTTTTAATGAATATTTAAAATAAATTTATTCATTGAAATTTTAAAAACATTATTTTCAAATAATTAAATATTTCTCTTAAAAAATATAATTACAATATTGTATTATGTTCTTGTGAGAATATTTCCTTAGATATACAGATCAATAGTCTTATGTTTTTAAGTGAATTAGTGTAGGATTTTTTCACTACTTTTATACAAACATATTACATGTAATATGTTAATTTGTTAATTACGGCAACGTAGATTGATAGTGACAGAATTACGACATTTCGGGGAAAATGATCTGGTATGGATCAAAAGTACCTTCCAAGATCAGGTCCTTCCTAAGGAACTTATTAGATGGGGGGTATTCTTCGGTCTCATAATTATTCCGAAACCTCATTCTTTCGTTCGTGAAACACTTCTATTTAGACACGTCATTGAGTATTAATCGATCAATAGCTTGGGATTCACCACAATTCAATGAAAAACTTTTATACTTGATGAAATGTGTTTCCAATTTGTAGGATGCATCGTATATATATAGTTGATATAAGTCTCTTGTGTCAACTTCATGTTTCATGTTCCACATATAACAAATTACACTTCTCCCTTATACTATGTTGTATAAAGCACCTCAGGGTGCAAGAATTTCTACACCTCTAATCATCAACAAATAAAAATTTACATGGTGTGATTATTGACATTAATTAGTTGATTTGGCATAAATCAACTCCTTTATGATTAGTATATTGTTGTTTGAATCCCATTCAAAAGTATTTATAATGAACAACCTTAGACAATGTTTTGTATTGAGTCACCTTACACATGATTCTTTAAGAATCTATTAATCACAAGACTTCTTAAGAATCCATCATGCACACGACTCGACATTATCGTACTAATCCCCTCACCCCCAACCTGTTAATGATAGTTGAATATGGTTAACCTTCAAGTTGACATTGGCTTACCATGGTTGAATATGGTTTCCCACGGTCATTACCTTGAACTCCTATAACTCCATTGAACACTAAATAATATTAACCCGTAACTCCTATAACCCCACTAAACCTTAACCATCGTTAGTATAATATTTATAACCTTACTAATCCCATATACCTAATACACCAACCCTTAATGACCACACCACAAGGTATTAAACTTTATCACCCTTAACTATGGCATACATATCCATGCCCTCCAAGCCAACAAGTGAGTGTCCACTTATCCAAATTATGAATATTAAACATCAACTAATCAAGATAATTACTATTAAATAAATTGGCTTAAAAAGACATTGAGCATATTGCAAATGTATGCATAAATGAAAAATAACATAAAATAAAGAGAATAAATAAAAAATTGTAAAACAAAGATTAACCACTTATATTTTAATAAAAATGGTATAAAAAATTTACTAGGTGGGAGAAATTGACGTTAAATCATACACATCCAATGTGGGATATGATGTCAGAAGGGTGGAAAAGCCAACTACATGATTATAGTGTACTCAACCTAACCCATGACTCTCACAACTTAGCCAATATTATCACTACAAAACACTCTAGGAAATTGATCTATCCCTCAATCATCCATGAAACAATCTTTCTTACAACCTGTTGAGCACTCAACACACCCTAAAAGCCTTATCAAATTTTGGGTACCACTTGTTTTTTTCACTATCTGACTCGATTTCATTTTGGGAAATGGTTTATCTTTGTGTGTTTCCATGTCTCTTATCACCTAGTCAGTTTTGTTTGAACTTGTGAAACCTCATGTCTAAAAGACCTTAACACTCGAATTAAGAATTGACAGCTAAGCACTGCACCTAACGTGCTTAGGTTCGACGTCGGATAGAATTCAAGCAAGTAAAGGAACCACCCAAAAAAAACAGTCATTGAGCATCGATCCTCATCGGCATTGACAAAAGGTGGTTTTGGTTTACATAAGTTATTTGCATAAAGGTTTGAGAGATAGCCAATCCCCTTCGACATCGACAAAAATACAAGAAAGAGAGACGTTAACAAAAGACGTAAATAAATCACGGATAGCTGATGCCCGATGCTCTTTATCAGGATCAGGGAAATCCAGAAAGATCATAACAATCATTTTGACCACGATAAAGCTATCTCCGATCGTCGATCCCTGATGCATTTTCGGCATCAGGACTTTTTCAAGGGAGCCGACTCAGGAGCACTTGGGTAATTTTATCGTCGATCGTTGATCCTTAACACTTTTTGGCGCCGAAAATATAGGATTGAGTTGTGGAATGTATGGCTTAAAGAAAACCCCGACTCCGATTAACATGATCAATTAAAGTCACTAGTCTTGAATTCCACGTGTTTTTACCACATAAGAGGGTCATACGGTCTAGTTTTATCCCAAGTCATTTTGGTTCCCTAGGTCCTAGTCATGCCTCCTAGTCAGCTTTTCCATGTCATCTCTGTATGGAAAGTGTTGGAAAACTAAGAGGGGGGGGGGTGAATCAATTGTTACCGTGCTTAAACAATTATGCTTCTTTTAAATTATTTACAAGGCACTCAATGATAGTCACAATAATGTAGGAAAATAAGCAATGGCACATTCAACATCAGTCACATATATGAGATACATAGAGACAGATATTTCCTGAGGAAACCCATAAAGGGTAAAAACCTCTTCTTCTTTATATGATAAGAATTATTTGCATTCTTTACATTATCATACATATGAGCACCTACTCATTGTCAGGCTACAACCTCTATTTTGCAAGCTGCAACTTGCTGAGAGAAACAACTCTCTGTTTTCTCTAGCACCCANAGAAGGAAGCACCAACTCCCTGGTTTCTCTAGCACCAACTAGAAGGAAGCACCAACTCCTTATGTTCAAGCACGCACTTGAACCTCTGAAGACACCAGTCCTCCCTAGCACCTCCCCACCACCCTGGTTTATGAATATGAATTACTGAAACTTATTACAGTGATATAGTGTTCAACAACAGCTTACCCGTCTCCTCACTGTTCTGCAAGATTTCGCTGCTCTGTCTTACTCACAGTCTTTTTGCATGCATCCATTCCATTTTTTCTGTTCGTTTGCCTCTTGTGCTTTCTGAACCATTCCCTTTCAATGCACCTTTTGTCTTCTGTCCATTTCACCTGCTGCATGCCCCTCCTTCTTCATACGTTAATCCCTCATAACAACAACAACCCCTATCTCTTCTTTGTTATGCATACTTATAGTCTATGTCCTCCTTATGCATGCTATCTCGCCATGCTTCTGCATGCTCCCTCCATCTCGAGTGCTCTACCTGATCATCATCGCAACTCTTCAGCTTCTCTCGCCATTTTTCTCATGCATCCATCATCACTGGGTGTTTTGTGGAGATTCCCCAGCTTCTCTAGCAGTTGAGACTATTCGTCTTCTCTGTCATAGACGAGCTCATCCTCTGGCAGAAACCATCATTTGTTTCTAGCAGTTATATTGTGAAGTGCAACAATAGCCCTCCAATTTTATTCAATTTCATCTGCACCGTTGGATGACTTTCATTAGTCTTCCATTCATTTCAGCATTTCGCTCTTCGGTATTTCGGGATCACCGTGGTGGAGGATTTTAGTACTCTCCATTTCCCGACCCCCGAAACTCCGAAAAGGAGCTAGTCTTCACTAACTCCTCCCCCCATATTTCGCCGATGTGACCAAAGGTTGTGACCTCTAGCTGAGCCAAACCGTGTTTCACATTTCGTCTTTTCAACAATTCAACATTCGTGTGATCAAGTGTCTTTACACTCCATGTCGCGATCCCCAAAATGGATCTTGGTTGCTCTATCTCTTTCCTCTATCTCTCGCTGATGTGACCAATGGCTGTGACCATAGCTTTATTCAAAAGCTTCATTTCGCAATTTCTCGTTTCGACACTTAGGCATTCCTATGGAGATTTGTTCTTGATGATCCATGTCTTGGTATCTAAAGCTCCGAAATGGAGCTTGGTTGCACTAGCTCCAATCATTTCGGCAATTCGCATTTCAGCCTTTCGTAATTCTTGCGATGAAGAGTCCCGTCACTTGACTCTTCCAACTCCCGGTATCTGAACCTCTAAAATGGAGTTGGATCAACGGTCCACACCCTCAATGATTCGAAGCTTGTTCTCTGCCTTGGGACTTCATCCTTCAGGACTTTGGGGGAGTGATAGTGATAAAACTCCTGAAGCAAAAACTCTTGGAGTGAGGTCAGTCTTGCATCACTCGATGACATGTCGTGACCCGAGTGGCTGCCACGTGTCACTCATAAATGTGAATTCCAGTGGCCTAAAATGCCAGATCAACTTGACAATTGTCGTTGTCTGATCATGCCACGTGTCATGGTCTTCCACCTATATTTTTTGATGTGGTCTTCCACATTCACTTCCTGGAACTGTCAGCCCAGATCACTTCGTGATTTCGCATATCGCGATTTCGGGTTTCGCGACTTTGGGACTCCTTATGATGAGAGTCTTTGTCATTTCCATCTCCTGTTATCCAAAATCCCGGTATCTAGTACTCCAAGCAATGCGCCTGTTTCGGGTTTTCGCATTTCGGCACTTCTGGACTCCTGATGATGTGAGTCTTTAACATCTCCATCTCCTGGTAACCGAAATCCCGGTATCCAACACTCCAAGCGATGCGCTTGTTTCACAATTTTGGGGTTTTGCATTTCGCGACTTCGAGACTCTTGTTGATGTGAGACTCTGACATCTCCATCTCCTGGTAACCGAAATCCCGGTATCCAAAACTTCGAGCCATGCGCCTATTTCATGATTTCGGGGTTTCGCATTTCGACACTTCGAGACTCCTAATGTTGAGAGTCTCTAACTCCTCCATCTCCCAGTAACCGAAATCTTCCTCCTTTCGGGATTTCATACCCCACTTCACCTGGGTCATTAAAGAGCTTGCAGGTTCTCCTGGATCCAACGTCGGTCGGACCTTGAGCTCAGATATGACATTCATCGGGAATTCCCAATGGGATCCATCCCTGCATACTCTGATCTTGTCGAGATTGCTCTGCAGCATCTACCCAAAATAATCCATCACTGTTGTACTTTCCATCAATGACAAGATGCCTGTAAAACATGCCAACAATCTCCCCCTTTGGCATTGATGGCAACAAAGGCACCCGTACCTGTTCTTTTCTCCCCCTTTGACACCAATGTCAAAGAAAACATGCTCCCCCTGAGTTGTTGTAGTATTTTTAGGAGGTATCAGATATGCAATTAATACAAGACTCCCCCTAACAGGATGGACTCTCTTAGGTGTGAAACGGGATGACACCCAGCTTCTGTCGAAGATATTCAAAAGGGGTCTTAGCTAGGGGTTTAGTAAGGATGTATGCTATTTGTTCTGTGGTTGGAATGTACTGAACCTGAACAACCTGATTGGTGACTTGCTATCTCAGAAAATGGTATTTTATGGGAATATGCTTGGTCTTGGAGTGGAATACAGGATTCTTAGACACACTGATGGCACTAGTGTTATCACAATGAATTAGGATTGGTGCAACGTATTTTACCTCCAAGTCTGCAAGTGTCTGAATCATCCATAATACCTGAGTGCAATAGGTAGTAGCAACAATGTACTCTGCCTCTGTGGTTGATAAAGAAATTGAACCTTTCTTTTTACTAAGCCATGCTACTAATGAGTCACCCAGGAAGAATGCTCCTCCACTGGTGTTTTTTCTCTCATCAACACAGTTTGCCCAATCTACATCTGAATAAGCAGTTAATTGAAAATTCTGATTTCTGGGATACCACAAACCATAAGTCATTGTTTCTTTCAGATACCTAAATATCCTTTTAATAGCTAGTAAATGACTCCGTTTAGGGGCAGACTGATATCTTCCTACTATTCCTACAGCGTGCATTATGTCTAGACGAGATGTTGTGATGTACAACATGCTGTCTATCATTGACCTATATGAACTTTGATCAACATCAGGTGAGTCATCATCCTTGCTTAATTTGCATCCAGTTACCATAGGTGTGCCCACAGGTTTAGAATCTTCCATTTGAAACCTTTTTAACATTTCTCTTAGATATT
>JASDQU010500835.1:57974-73699 GCA_032191745.1 Picea mariana | reverse complement strand
TGCCATGTTGGACATGCCACTTATATGCATGTGATACGTCAGCCACTAAATCGCGTGTAGCTTTAAATCTGCAATATTGACACAACATTGATCCGAAATTTCGGGTGCAACTTTTCTTAGAGGCATTGTTTAACTGTTATGGTTTTTGTGTGATATACTAGCACAGCCGCTAACTCGCGGCTGAGAACGACGAAAGGTAGCGGTTGAAAACACATTTTATTGGGGACACGCGTTTTCAGCCGCTACCTTTCGGCGTTCTCAGCCGCGAGTTAGCGGCTGTGCTAGTTATTATTACATGCCTAATAACATTTAGAAATCAATTCCTTTCCATTTCTGGTCGTTGCGGTCCATTTCATTTTCCAAAGGCCGATACCAGATGTTTGCTTAATAAAACTAAAAATTGCACACTCTATATAGATCAAGATTCACTGGACACGTTTTTTTGGTGTTACTACTTTTATCATTTTTCAGACACAGTAGTATTGATTGAAATTAAACTTACTACCTCTCCTGAAACTTGACTGGTTGAGCAGTCACACCATTTTCTATCTACAATTAACGATAAACCTACAAAAAAAACTAAAGGTCTTACCGGATATAATAGGTCCGATTCCAATCAATAGCAGGCAATGTTCTACAGGGGGTTTCGTTGCAAATCACCTCGCGTTAACGGAGTGTTCCCACAGCACCCGTAGCGGCGAAGGATCTCCAGTTGAGCAAGGACGAAATCGCATAGTCGTTGTTGGTTGTATTCAAATTGCTCCGACGCATCACATCCCTGCAACCAGGTTCACTTACCAAATTATTTGCATGATAGATTGATGACCAATGTGCAGAAATGCACATGCCAGTTGGACATACAATAACGCTTTGATTAAAGGGAAAAAATGGAAATGAGACTATTGTTACAGACTAGCACAGCCGCTAACTTGCTGCTGAGAACGTCGAAAGGTATCAGTGGTGATGCAGCAAATCGGCGGGGAGTGATCCTAAGCAATCCTCTTGTTATGGGGAGTGACTTCAAACAATTTTCTGGTTCGTAAAAATGGTTATTCACAGCAGGTAACAAATCACTTTTGTATTAGTAGATGTTTTGATAAATCTGATTTTTTGACTTTGGATGACGACTAAGAATATGTCAGCATCTTGCATAACCATCAGATTAGGGTTTAAGGTTAAATAACATTAAAAAATCATTAATTGTACCCATTGTCAATAGGTGTACACCTTTAGGCATAATGAATAGGGTTAGCAAAAAATCTCCAACACAACTAGTAAAAACCCTACTTGCAAGTAGTAAATAATGCAGGGCATTTATTAGTAAATTTATGTTATTAATAATTTAATTGATTATTATTATGTTATTCAAGTTAATGAATCTTCATAATGATTAAGGATAATGTTTTAACATGGAAGGAAGTTAACACTTAAAATCTTAATTTTTGATTTTCTAAATATATTAAATTATATCCATATAAAATTAAAATTTTATTGTTTGGTTCTTTTCAATAGGTTAGGTTAGATTTAATCTTTTATAGACATCATTAGTTTGAAAAGGTGAAAAATGATGACATGTATTGGGGATGACCATTAATATATTAATACATAATGTATTAAAAAATAATTATTATATTAATGTAATATATAATAATAATAATAATAATAATGTATTAATAGATACTATTTAAATTTATTAATATATTAATGTAATGTATTAATTAATAAATACATTATTAATTAATACATTGTAAAAGTATTATTACATTAATAAAGTAATACATTAATATACATTAAATGCATTATTAAATAAATTACTAAAATATTAAAACATTAATAAAGAATCAATACACTAATAAAGTAACACATTAATACAATAGTAATACATTGACTTTAATATATTTAGTAACCTATTATAATATTATTGCAATGTATAAATTAAAATATTAATAAATTAATGCATAATAGAACATATTAAATTATTAATGTAAATGTATTAATGCATTAAAGTATACATTGATTAATTAATTGATTAAAATATTAGTAATGTAATGTTAATAATAAAATAATAATATAATGATATATAATGTTAATGATAAATTAATAATATAATGATACATTAATAATGTAATGTTACATTAATATATTAATGTATTAATTTACATTATTAACCAATTAAAGTAGTAATACATTAATAAAATATAACAATAATACATTAATAAAACATTATTACATTTTAAAACATCAAAATATATTAATACACTAATAAAATAATACAATATAAATGAATTATTACAATATTCCTTTAAAATATTAGTTAATTAATTAATACATTGATAAAATATTATTAATTAGAACATTAATATATTAATAAAGTAGTATTAATTAATTCATTAATAAAACATTCATACATTAATAAAATATTAAAGTAATAAAGTATTAATAGCATATTAATAAAGTAAAAATAAAATAATAATATATATTTTTACATGAATACATTAAAGTATTACATGAAGGTATTAATACATTAATGAAATACAACATGAGTGCGTCTAATGGTTAAGAACATGTGTTTCCTCTTAAGAGGTCACAATTTCAAATCCAAAGGGGGCTAGGGTATGTATACCTCCGTAGACTTTACCGTCCCACAAACAAGGGGGTCTCATACACCAATTTGGTTTAAAAATAGATTATTATTATTATTATTAATAAAGTAATAATATAATATTTTTAAAGAATATTAAGCATGATCTTCACTAACGTTGACCTTGGTTGACCTTGGTTGACCATGGTTAACATTTGTTGACCATAGTTGACCATGGTTACCGTGACCTTGACTATGGTTGACTATAGTTGGCCATGACCATGCATGAAGAGGAATAGTAGATTTCTAAATAAAAATGTCAACATAAATAATAATAAAATGTTTACAAAATGGTTGACCATGGATGACCACATCGACCATGACCAAGGTTTATTGTGATAGACTATGGTTGACTATGGTAGAAGATGACTACATGGTTGACCGTGATTCAGAATATGGTCGAAGATGACCATGGTTAACTACGGTATACCATGACCATGGCTTCTTACGTTTGGCCATCACAATGACCATGACCATGGTTAACTTTATTACACCTTGGTTGAATTTGGTTTATTATGGTTGAAATGGTTGACCTTGGTTGAATTTGGTTTATTATGGTTGAAATGGTTGACCTTGGTTGAATTTGGTTTATTATGGTTGAAATGGTTGACCTTGGTTGAATATGACCATGGTTAATTATGGTTGAACTTGGTTTACCATGACCATGAATAGTTATGGTTGACCATGACCATGGTTAACTTTAGTCAACCTTCTCATACTTTGGTTTACTATCATTGACTATGGTTGACCATGGTCGTGAATTACCATGACCATGAATGATTGTGGTTCACCCTAACCATGGTCAAACTTGTTTGATCATGGTTAACCATAGTTGATAGTTATTGTCCATGACACTAACCACAACAATGGTTAACTTTGCTAGACCTCGGTTGACTTTGGTTTACTATGGTTGGCTATGGTTGACCATGGTTGAGCATAACCTTCACTATGGTTGATCTTGGTTTACTGCGTTAGACCATAGTTGATAATGCTTAACCATGTTTGACAAATTTTTTCCATAGATTACCATGGATGGCCATGACAATTGTCGACCATGACTATGGATGACAGTCACCATGTTTGACCTTAACTATGAATTTGGTTGGACATTACCTTAACTATGGTTAACTATTCTTTATCATGACCAAGAGTATGGTCTACTGTGATCGACTCTGGTTTTCCATGGTTGACTATGGTTAAGTATGGTTGAGGTTGACATGGACCAAAGTTGAGTATTGTTGATCATGGTTGAATATGGTTGACCAAGACCATGGTTGACTATGATTGACCATGCACATATTTCATAGACCATGTGGAGCTCATTATGGTGGGGCATGTTGATTATGTTTAACCATGGTTTACTATGTGGCACACACGTGTTTATCTTGACGTCATGATATGTGTGATACATAGCAACGTGAGGAGATGTTTATCAAATTGTGACGAGAAGATGATGTGTGTCTCATTGCAATGTTTGTTGATGTTTGTCACATTACATTGTTACTATCCACATTGGGATGAAAAAAGTAGAAAGAAAGGCTATTTTGGGAAAGAAGGCATGCATAAGGAAAGCGATAGTTGGAAGAAAGAGAAGCACACACACATGCATGGAAGACCTAACGATGTTAGGGTTAGGGTTTTTTCAATACATTGTAATGGATGGCGAGCCAGAAACCTATAAATATAGATACCTAGGTCTCATAGAAGGAGGGAGCGAAGAGAGGAGAGACCACAGTTGGACAGGATATAGAGAGTCTAGAGGAGGAGTCTTATTTTGATAGCTAGTTGTAATATTTTTCTATACGACCTAATTTTGTAAGATGTTGAGCTAGAGAGGAGTAAGGAGGGTATATCTTGAGGGTTAGATCACAGATTAAGGAGCCTAGTGAGATCTAGTCCACCTCATAATAGATCTCGACCCGAATGAGAGAAGTTGTAAAGCATGCGACGCTGTAGTTTTGGAACTGCTATAATAAAAAGAGCTTGAGAGCTAGATCTTTGTGGACATAGCCTAGGAGGGGGTGAACCACGGTAAAACCTGTGTTATGTGATTGAGTGCATTTGTTTCTCTAGTCATTTAAGTAGTTGTTAATATGCTAAATGAATGAGTTGATTATATTCCATGCATAATGGTGAGTAAAAGTGTGTTGCGTTAATAAGTTGAAATAGAATTCTCAGTGCACACTTCTCAGATCTCCGCTCAATCTTGGGCTGCAAACACTCTGTGCATTGCATTGCCTTCTGGTTTACCACAAGGGTCGATAGTTTTAGAGGTTTTGTTGGGACCCCAGTAGACATGAACCCTGGGTCAAACAAATTAAAGATATAAAATTAAATAAGAATAATAACCAACAAATGGTTTCATTTCCATTGGTTGGAACAATAGAGGATTGAGTAGACGGGATCTATTGAACATTTGTGAGATCTACGGAAAGTGGGTCAAGAGAATACTGAAGCAGATAGTGAGAAGGAGAAAATAATGAGTTGCTAGAAGGGGATGTTGCGATCAAGGAATCCCACAAAAGAAGAGATCAAAAGATGGCTGAAGACAAAAGAGATGGAGTTTGCACAGAAAGATAACAGAAACCATAGAGTAACACCATGCAAATATCTTGAGAAATACATGTTTACTGATTTTCATGAAGTATTTTTCTATGATTTTCCACACTTATTGCACGAGTGGATATTAAGGTTGAATAATAACCATGCAATGAACCGGATCTGACAGTTAGAGTGGACCTCATTACAGATTGAACAATTACATCAGGTGAACAACAAATTCACCTGTGTAGTAGATTTTTGGCTCAACAGTATTGTAGCAGGCTTTATAATAGAGTTTGTAGTAGATACATCGAAGTTGTACAACAAAACAGAGAAAGAGTTTCTATGCAGACCTCGAGGAAGGTATATTATATTGTTGTATACTTCTATTAATATCTTATTGTATAACAAAGTTGTAATGACAATGGATTCAAACAACTAAACTTCCCTGTGTGCATAGGGAAAGGGGGGAAGCACTGAAAGAAAGAGGAGAAATGGAAGTAGGAATGGATAAGGGAAATAAGGAGGAACCCTTGGACCCAATCATGATGGTCGACGACTAGATCAAGTAGATCATGGTGACAGCTAGAAAGACTTGCAGTGGAGTACCCTATCAATACAAGGTGAATACAAAGAAGAGAGTCGTAGCCGTGAGGGAAGGCTTGGAAAGCGATGAAAAAGAGGTAGAGGATCTCTGGGCTGTGGAGAAGATTGAGGAAATCCCGCACACAACATATGAGAGGAGGATGAGGGGTACAAGAGCGGGAAGAGAAGGAAACAATCCTATCCATATTAATGTCAGTGTGGAACCCATAAACCCATGTGTGACTAATAAACCAAAGAGAACACCACCGTTTAGGCAACCACATTTCGAGGGAAGAAAGACAACAAGAAGTACATCTACACAAGGAACACCAACTGGAGGAGCCATTTCAGAAAGCACTAGTCAAGTATCTACACTGCGCGGAGGTAGTAGTTCAACATTCAGGATGGCAGGACATGATCCCACCATCAGGTTACTGGAATTCAAAGGAGAAGCATCAGAGGACCTGAAAAAACATTTTTTTATCTGTGAAAAGATTTGGGAAGAAAAAACATATCACAGAAGAAGATACTAAAATGGTACAAATATCGATTACACTAAGGGATCACGAACTGGATTGGTATATGAGTTTAGCTACAAACAATCCACCAGGGACAACCAGAATGATTGCAGACATAAAGAAATTGTTGATAAATGAGTTTCAAAATCCAAGTTCAGAGGATCAATTCACGAACAAGATGATAGAAATTAGACATAAACCAGGAGAATCTATATAGGAGATTTATCATAGATTCAAGTGACTGAAAGGTAAGTTGAAATATCTCATGACCAATATGTAGCACAGAAACTTATTCGTCAACTCACATCTACCACACTTGAAATACCCATTATGATAGCATAAGTTTTAGACACAGGCAGAGGCTCTACAGGCAGCCCTACAACTAGAAAAAAACCAATATCAACAGATGGATCCATCCATTGAAGAGATGAAGGAGGACTTAAATAAATTAATGTTCGAGCTAAACCAGAACAAAAGTAAGGACAAACGATAAGTTGTTTGGTGTACCACATGCAGGATGAAAGGACACCATAAGAACAGATGTCCAACATTCGKGTAGTATATGGTAGTAGGAATGCCAAATTCATTATCAACATGAGGACTATGGTGTGAAATYTGTAAGAAACCGAGCCATGATCCATATCACTGCCCAATGATGTAGAAATACTATATAGTCCCAAAGAGTTCATACTGCAACTTTTGCAAGTCAGTAGGACATGACGACAAAGATTCTACAACTATGGATTTGATGCGAGAGAGGACATTAGATGCATATAAGGTGTAGGAAGAAATGATGACTGGGCAAGCTGCACCACAATTTAACCAAGTTTCAGCCCCATAAAATATTGTGCAACAACAGTATAATACTGCACAACAAGCATATAATATCGCGCATCCACAATACAACACAACACATCCTCAGTACAATACTGTGTAGTACAATTAGACACCTTAGTATAATGCACTGAGAGGAGATCGAGCTGTCTATAGAGGTGGAGGAAGAGAAAGAGGAGGATTTGGAAGAGGTAGAGGACCAGTGGTATGTCACAATTGTCAACAACTGGGACACTATGCAAGGGAATGCCCACTTCCACCAGCAACTTGTATGTACTATCGTGCATCGGACCATGATACAGAAGAATGTCTAACACTATTAGTAAAAATCCAGGAAAAGAGGAATTTGAACAATCAAAACGTTTAATGGATTTTAGCTAAAGTGAGGGATGAAAGACAAAACATCAACATAGTTATGTGCAGAGGATTTAAAACAGGAAACGACGTAGGTCGACAAGAGCCAGTACAACACGAGTGGGTGAAAAAGAATGTCGAACCAAGGAGACAGTTCGATGCACAGAATGAGAAAAAAATATTTCAGCAAGCCAGACAAGAATTCGAGAAGCAAGACACCGTGTTGACTTCAACTTCGCCACAAAGAAAGGGAGAGCCAGAGTACGGGATTCCTCCATCGTTGAATCATACCAAAGAAATGCAATCCCTGGGACAAGTAAGTACAATCAAAGGATTTTTACAATCATGTGTAAAACTATTGAATCATCCATCTGCTGTCAACATATTGCAAAATATATTAGAAATATGTAGCGTGGATACAAAAGGAAAACTATAACAAAAAACAATCAATCACCTACAAACAAGGAGAAGAACAAGTAGGGAGTTCAGGTTGAATGCCAACATTGAAGATTTCAACATGGGAGATATCATACTGGATCTAGGATCCAAAGTCAATGTATTACCCAAGAAGATATGGCAATGTATGGGAGAACCCACATTAGGATATTCACCTATCCAGTTGAAACTAGCAAACCAACACAGAGTTCTACCAATTGGTAGACTGAAAGGAGTGACATTAGACCTGGATGGAGTGCGAGCCAAAGCAGACTTTGAAGTGATGAAATAGTGGACGACACAACACCATATCCAACATTCCTTAGCTTGGATTGGACATTTGATAACCAGGCCATAATAAACTTAAAGACAAGAGAAATGACATTCGAGTCAGGAGAATATAGGGTCATCGCACCATTAGACCCATCGGAAGGGGAAAGGTTTGTAGAACCTACTTTCTTAGATTTATAATAAATCATCCAGTTGTATAGAACAATTGCACACAATGAGGATTACGTAAACCCAAATGCAGATGGGATACTTAGTTGGCGAAGCATCACTTCATGTGTGACAGACTCATACACAGGTCTAGAAAACTGGCAACAAAGGCTACACAAAGTTTCCACAAGAAGATGTGCAAGAATAGACTGCGTGGTAAGATGGGTAGGAACGAAGATAAGGGAACCACCTAGTTTCCATGGAGTAAATGATCTAGAATTATTCTTGGCACAGTATGAGGATGAAGTGTTAGAAAATCAAATACTCTTATCACTCGATATAACACTCAAGGCCATACCTAGAAGATGGTGGGGCACACAAAAAGAAACAATCACGAATTGGTACCAATGTAAGCGGTTACTATGCATAAGGTTTGGTGTAGAACAAAAAAGCAACAAGTAGCAGAAGTATTATGGGCAGGGGGCACCAGTGGAACACTTGGAGAAGTGTAGAGAGTTGTGGAAAATGAAACCCCCAGAGGATTGGCCTCATCATTTTGTACATACCTTAGAAGGCATACTAAAAAAATAGTATATGGACCAGGAACTACGTAGAGGAACTGCGAGTTGGATAGTACTGCAACAAAATTTTACAGTCACTTTCTCATTCGAGCATGAGAATCCCAACATAGATGCAACACTTAAGTAGATAAGAGGGATCATATTCACTAAGGAATCAGAAGTTGAACTCATAACAGAGGAACAAAAATGGAATAGACAGACATTGAAAGAACTGTTGTCGTGCTACCATGTGCAGGAGAAAGCACCATATGAAGACGAACCACATGATATTCAGATCTAGGAATAAAAAGGTGAAAGAGAAGTGGAAGGTCCACCGCTATAATTAGAAGTAATTGTTACACTGATCAAGGTGAAGAAAGTCAACATTGGGACAATTGAGAATCCCAAAATGGCCAGCATTGGAGACTATTGGGATGAGCAAACGATTAAAATCATAACAGAGTTATTTCACAAGTACAATGATCTGTTCCCCACAACATTTACAGAAATGAAGGGTATAGCAAGAGAGCTAGGATAAATGAAGATACCACTCAGAACTGAAGCGAGACCGATCATACATTGACCATACATATTAAACCCAGTATATAAGTAGAAAGTCAAAGATGAGATCGACAAGATGCTCAAAGCCAGAATCATAAAACCTATGGAAGAATTAGAATGGATAATCTCAATGGTATTTAAGGAGAAAAAACAAGGCAGGATAAGAATATGCGTCGACTTGAGGAAGTTGAACGATGCATGCCTACATGACCTGCTCCCCACACCTTTCACGGATGAAGTGTTGGAGAACGTAGGAGGTCACGAAGTTTACTCATTCACTGATGGATTCTTCGGCTACCACTAGATCAAGATAGCACATGAAGATAGATACAAGACCACGTTTACTACAGAATGGGGATCCTACGAGTACATAGTCATGCTGTTTCGACTGAAGAATGCACCAACAATATTTTTGAGAGTAGTTATCGCTGAATTTAAGGAGTTTATCCACTAGTTTCTAGAGGTATACTTGGACGATTGAATAGTCTATAGTTTATTGAAAGACCATGTAGAGGTCTTGCGGCTTATGTTAGAAATATGTAGGCAGTGTCAGGTATCATTAAACATCGATAAATGTATCTTCAGAACACCGTTTCGGATACTTTTGGGCCATATAGTATGCAAACAAGGCTTACTAGTAGATCCTACAAAGATTGCAGTCATTGTTAACTTGCAACCACCAAAGACAGTCCATCAACTAAGAGAGACATTGGTAGACACATGATACTATATAAATTTTATCAAAGGGTATGTGTAGATTACCACGCCAATGGAGAAATTGTTAAGGGAAGATACAAAGTTTCAGTGGAATGAAGATTGTCGACACAGTCTAGATACGATGAAAGAAAATATGGTCATCGCGCCAATACTAGTATTTTCAGACTGGGAGAAGACATTCCATGTACATGTAGATGCATCATCCATAACAATAGGAGCTATTTTGGCACATCCAAGAGAGGGAGATTTGGATCATCCTATAGCATTTGTAAGCAAAAAACTATCAGAATACGAGCATAACTATAACACTACAGAGAGGGAAGGCCTAGCTATGGTCTATGCACTGTAGAAATTCCGACATTACTTATTGAGAAAACATTTTAAGATATTCACAAATCACTCAACCCTTAAATACCTAGTCAACAAGCCAGTGTCGGGGGGGGGAATCTTTTGATGGTTATTACTGTTTCAAGATTTTGATTTTGAAGTAATAGTCAAGCTAGGAATGTTGAATGCAGGACCTGACCACCTATCAAGGGTCAGGGACAAAGAAGAACCTACAAATTTAAAGGACAAATTTTCGGATGCATAGTTATTTTCAGTCTAGATAGCCGATGAATAGTTTGCAGATATCATCCAGTACTTGAGCACAGGTACTACGCCACAAGAATATAACACCACGCAGAAGAAAAACCTAGTATTTCAAGTTGTAGATTATCAACTGATCACATGACACTTATACAAAATGGGTGCAAATTGCATCTTGCGAAGATATGTGTTAGAACATGAAATACCAAGCGTTTTAGCAAAATCCCATGAGGGAATAACAAGAGGACATTACGTAGGAAAATCTACTTCACAGAAGGTATTGTGCACAGGAAAATGGTGGGTGACCATTCATAGAGACTTGAAAGAGTACTACAAGAGATGCGATGTCTGCTAGAGGGTTGGTAAACCCAATAGAAGGGACAATATGCCATTACGATCACAGGTAACTTTGCAGGTATTTGACAAATGGACAATCGATTTTGTGGGACCAATCAACGCATCAGCCAAAATAACAGGAGCAAGGTACATTATCACTATGATAGAATACCTGACAAGATGGGTGGAAGCAACACTAGTGAAGGATTGCAGCGCAGAAAAAACAACACATTTTCTATTTGAACAAGTAATCACTAGATTTGGTTGCCCAAGAAACTTGATGAGAGACCAAGGCACACACTTCATTAACACCACTATCAAGTCTATCACTGAAGAGTTTGAAGTTCACCATCAAAATATCACACCATATCATCCACAAGCAAATGAAATAGTAGAAGCATTCAACAAAATCCTTGAAAACGCATTGAAACAGATTTGTAATGTCAATAGGGATGATTGGGACCTCAAAATATCGACATTATTGTGGGAATACAGAACCACATGAAGGAATTTGATAAGGCACACACCATTCAAGCTAGTATATCGACAAGAAGCAGTGGTTTTGTTAGAATTTCTGGTACCCAGTCTGTGCATAGTTGTGATTACACACATGAAAGAATGAGGCATGGTACATGAAACAATGAATCAATTGTTGATCATGGAGGAAGATCATATCCTAGTAGGTTTCCACCAATAAGTTCAGAAGGCAAGGGACAAAGCTTGGCATGAGAGACACATCAAGAAGAAAACTTTCAAGGAAGGAGACTTAGTGTTGATGTATGACAACAAATCCATTCAACATCCAGGAAAACTCATAATGCACTTATTAGTACCATACATAGTAAAATATGTCACAGATGGGGGAGCTATACAGTTGAAATACTAAGGAGGTGCAGAACTCAAAGGGATGATCAATGGGAGCCGACTGAAGCTGTACAAGGACAATCAACCACCCATAACTTGAAAGTCACCGCATAGTTTGAAAAAAAAGAAGCAAGAAGGATATTAAATGGTACCAACAGAGATACAGTGCACCAAAAGTAGAAGGAGCATGCACACTTAGGAATGCAAACCCAACAAATACAATTCCAACAGTTACTTCAAAACGAAATCAAGAGGGAAAATACAAAGATGACAAGAGAAGTACTAAATGACGAAGGCAAGCGAAATTGAATGCCGGAAATGACCGACGGGACACTACATTAATCGTGCTAACTGGAGACGATGAGGGAGAGTAATGGAAAGTATGAAGGAACCAGAGGTTCATTGAATCTGTAATAAAGGTAACATCTTTGACAAGCTTCATGTGATGTCCATAAAAAGAAAGGACATAGGAACAAAAAGCTTATTGCGAAATCGGAAGAGGCATAGAGCGATAGAGAATACGAAGCACATAGCAAGGTTCACAGAGGTTGTAGAGGCCACCAATATCAGTGGATGATCGACTTTCACCACCATGGCACCACCCAAAAAGGCCAAATCGATCCAAACTACCAGAAAATCTAAAGTGAGGATCAGAGCACAAGTACAATCACAGGAAAGAAAACAACAACGACCAAAAGTCATCAATCTAGATGAAATCCCATCACCGGATACAACACTAGTTAACCCCGCACCCATTGTGGAGGAAACCCAACATATAGTGCCAACATGAATGGACGTGGATATTCCTGAAGAGGCACAGGACCGATAGAATGAGGATGCAAGTAGTCCAGTGCAACCAAAAAACCCTGAAGAATCTCCTAGAGTCAATGGGGTGGTTCCACAGAAAGCATAAGAAACCGAGCCATACGAGTAACTTAAAACCATGTCAGAACATCCACAGGAGGAAGCAGTGGAAGATGTCACAAGTCATATGGAACAATATGCCGAAGAATGACCAATGGATGCTGGGACCTCGAGTTAAACACCACACAAAAGGACATGCACATAGTACCTAGTTCACTGCACAAACAACCCACCACAACAATTGTTTTTCCGTATATACCAGAAGGGGTGTGGGTGAAAGCACATTTGTTAGGATATGTAGAAAAACTAAAGTATTCATATCACAATTTAATGGACATAGACAAGTTCTTGGAGTTCACGAAGCAAGTCTACCTGTAGACAGTGGGTGTAAACCCATTTGGGGAACCAGTTCATCAACCACTCTAGTGGGCAGCAGGATTGGCAAAAATGAGGATTTTAGGTTTGTTGGAAGTACCATACTTTGGCAGAGGACAGTATGCCAACAATTGCATCAAATAGTTGATGGCGGTCACACATGGTAGAGATATATGGCTCGACAATCTCGTCTCAAAAGATGTAGAGCTCATTGTGCACATCATAGGGCTTCCATCACGGGGCATCGATCCTGCACAATTTCTCGATGATAAAACAAAGGAGAAATCACTCGTTGAGGAGATGAAAAAGAAATACAGCACTAAAAGAGGGACGCACAGAATCATCATGAAATGAATTAGTGACATTGTGACAAAAGTGGCCTCAAAAATCATGGCCTACAAGCTGCTTAGAAAATTCCGCAAGGAGGAAGTCTCAGATGCAGTTGTCACAATTGCAACACAGTGTGCCGAGGGMACCATAGTTAGTTGGGTCCCTTATCTTTTGAATTTATTTCTAGATGATTGGAAGGATGCGCAGGATCTGGGAACATAATTTCATTACTCATGGTTGATCATGCTGATAGCCATTATGGGATGAAAGGAACCAAAATATATATCTTTCGTCACTAGACCCAAAACCAATCATGGAGCGATATATTTATTGCTTGTCGCCGCATCAGATGCCAGGAACAAAAAGATGAAGGCATCTATATTTGAAGGATATCTTCACGACCTATAGGATATCATCGCCAACCTTTTTAGAATAACACTACAGGTTGTTTCATACTATTGGGATATAGCTAAATTCAAGGCCACTCGACATGCGATGTGGATACAGGTGTGGAAGGACCCCAATAACTAGTGGCTACAACTGCACTATTACATCATGAATGGTGACATAGAAATGGCTTTCAAGGATTGGGAAGATGACTAGAAGATTCCATTCCTCACTCCAAACATACATGCAGGGGCAGAGGAAGAGGAGGAAAGGCAGGAACAAACAAATGCCGAGGAGGTAGGGCAGGAAGAAACAAAACCCCAGAAATTCATAGTGCCCAAGAAACCGAGGATGGGCCAGCCCAAGCCAAAGAAGATGGAAGGGGGGACATCTAAGGAAGGAACCCAAAAGGGGAAGAAGAATAATACACAGTCGCCCCAAGTCTAGCTGAAATAGGCTGAGGCAACGTAGGGGACTACACCAAGTCCCATTCCACATTAACCAGGCTTGGCTAAGCGACGAACTACTCAGACGGTGGGTGCGCGGAAGAAGATGAAGGCACATAGAACACCTCCAGAATACACAATTATGAAGGATGATGCAGAAATGATAGCGCAAATTATTCAGGATCGCACATTCGAGGATTTTGAGAATGTTGTGTTCCACAGGGACATAATTCAAGAGGAGATGGTAGACATGCGACAACTCCTCAAGCATATCGAGGACGTGCAGGCAACCAATAAAATCATAGAAACATGGCTATCAACATCATAGACATGAGGAGAACCTAAATAAAATGAGCGGGATACAGTCCACACAATACTGCAGTGAAGTGAAATGTTTCACATTACACCCAACATCTTGCACATGGATGAAATCATGGGGAAAATGCCCCTAACGAACTTGACTCAATTACATTTGGTATTGTCGTGCATACCAACCAAGGCCCTATATAAACTACAAGTTAGTGTTACCCAGGAGGTACAGTCTTGTGCACGCACAGACACAATTGAATTAAAGAAGGCAGATGATAAACATGATGATATGGAATTCATATATGAGTAGGCCAAGATCGAGACCAAAGAGGAGAGAGAATTCCTGAACAAATTGGAACAAAAAGTGGCCAGAGCTTACGAGAAGATTCCAAATATCGCGCAAAGGGCCGAACTCACAACAACATAGACGCTTGATCAGATTGTGTAGACAAATGATCAATATCAGTAGGAGATCGAGAATCTTTGTGAGTATCTCACACCTACCACTCCACCGGAGGTAAGGGAGAAAAGAAAGAAGGACGAAACATAATAGATATAGGAGATAGAATGATAGGTCCACACAACAGTCGAACTGTTCAACAAAGAAACACAACTTTGGAAAAATATGTAAGAGGATCAACAGGTCCAGTAGTGGGACAAGGAAGAAGAAAGGATCAACGCATATATCCAAGACCTCAAGTAGATCCATAAGACAATGTCCCTCATGGAGCATGTCAAAGGGGCACATGATATGAAGAGACTATAGGTAGAACTCACCATTTTGCAAATGCAGAAAAAGGATCACTAGGCTCAAATGGAACTGCTCCATGAGGAAGTAACAGAGGTCATTGCATAGGTAGAGGAAGCCAATAAATATATGGCACAAACCTAGGCAGAGTGTGCAAGGTTGATCAACGATGATACTACAGTACATACAATAGACACACTCAAGGCAAAGATTGCAAGATCAAACGCAAGCAACAAAGCTTAGGGAGAAGTTCCAAGAGATCACTAGGGAGATCAACAAGGCACACAAAGGTTA